>PVKC010047193.1:0-11105 GCA_004027635.1 Crocidura indochinensis | reverse complement strand
TTCTTTCATCGATGTCGGGCTGATGTGGAGCATCCTCTAGTTTAAGCATACCATTAAATGCAGAGCCATCTGCCCTGCATGTAGATGGTTGCTGAGTCGTCTGGGTGTTGGGAACACTCTTCAGAGTAAGTCAATGCCAAAGCAGTGGTAGGTCTTCCCTGATAGAGACTAGGACCCTGGTCATGTTAAAGACAATTGTGGTTGTTTCCATAGATGGTATCCATTGTTCAGGTGTGTGTGGGCGATGCCCATTCTTCTGAGGTCTGAGCCAAATCATTATGCCAATGTTGAGGGTAAAAGGCCTAATTACATTACCAAATTTGTGTTCCCATCTCTATTAGATAAGAACTTGTTTGCATATGTATTATTTTCCCATTTTAATGTGCCTATGCAAAAGAAAAGCAATGCCACAAGATATTGTTGGTGCATCTGGGGGCCAATGAATAAAGTCTAACATACCCAGTAACTTGGTACAAACATGAAATCTATACAGAGATACTCTTGTACCAGTATTGCTTATAAAACAGATCTCAAAGGGGGAAAATCAAACAATCAAACAACAAATCCGTGGGCAAAATTGCCACTATATGAGGATATTCGAAAAGAGTTATAGATGTTAAGGGAATACATCTGAGATATACAAAGGAGATACACATGACCCTTTTATGTTTTAGAAATAGTCAAGAGGGAGGGGGGTGTTTCTGAGACACCACTTTGGTCTGTGATTTGGACAAGCGAAGAGAGCATGGAGCCATGTCCTCCCCTTGTTGCCTGCTGAAGCTTCCAACTCCCAGAGAGGCTTTTGCTTCCTAATTGCTGGAAGTTGAAAGTTCAGCAGTCCCCTCCAAGGCCCTTGCAGGAACAATGGAGACTGGGGTCTCTTTTAAATTGCACCTCACTGGAACCCACTTGCTGGGACCCTGAGCAGGTGTCCAGGAATAACCCTAGGGAAGGGGAAGTAGGAGTGAGAAGGCTGTGGGGGGAAGCCGAGGCTGTATCTTCACCTTATCTTGGCCAAAAAGCCTACAGCATGGAACCTTGCCATGACGCATTGTACAGATTTAATGAGATCCCTCTAAAAATACACATGACATTCTTCAAAAAAGTGGATCAAACACTTCTGAAATTCATTTGAAACAATAAGCACCCACAAATAGCTAAAGCAATCCTTGGGAAAAGGAATGTGAAGGCATTACATTACTTAACCCAATATTAAACTGTATTACAAAGTAATAGTTATCTAAACAGCATGATGTTCACTCACATTTCTAATAAAACACTTTTAGATAAATGTTCAGTTGAATTTTGCCGGGGATGTATCTATTGCTGTAGCTTATTCATCCTTATGGTACTCAAAGAAATTTATTATTTTGTATAAAAATCTACTATAAAGGTAATTTTACAGTGGGATAAGAATTATAACTTTTGAGGCTGGAGCAATAGCACAGTGGTAAGTTGTTTGCCTTGCAAGCGGCCCACACAGGATGGACCATGGTTCAAATTCTGTCATCCTAGATGGTCCCCCCCCCCGCGAGAATTATAACTTTTGATGTTTTTGATGGGATCTTGCATATTGATTCTTCTTTGATAGGGTGAGCACTCATTTCCTTTCAATTATTACAATGTTTAATACTTTTGTTCTTTTCTTATGAATAAAAGATAAAGCTTTAGTACAAATGAAGTTTGAGACCCTGGTTACTCTGAACACAAGTTTCTTCTTTGATTATTTTATGTGATTGATCAAATAATAAGATTATAGTTATAGCAGCTCCATTATTAGAATATATTAGCTTTAGAATTATCAAATAACAGCCTACCTTCCTGAAGTTAATGGTTGGATATAACAAGAACAATTCAAAAAATAAATACCTCATAAAAAAATAGTTTACCCAGCCAGACTTTCATTCAAATTTGAAAGAATGATACACAACTTCACTTACATATGAACAAGTGTAGTATAAGCAACTATGTAATATATAGTCTTGGGTCCGGAGAGATAGCATGGAGGTAGGGCTTTTGCCTTTCATGCAAAGGGTGGTTCGAATCCCGGCATCTCATATGGTCCCCTGTGCCTTCCAGGAGCAATTTCTTAGTGTGGAGGCAGGAGTAACCTCTGAGAGCTGCCAAATGTGATCCAAAAACAAACAAAAAATTTTTTTAAAAAGTAATATATGGGGAGTCTGGAGGTGGCGCAGGAGGTAAGGTGCCTGCTACCTTGCCTAGGACGGACCACGGTTCGATCCCCCGGTTCCCATATGGTCCCCCGTGCCTGCCAGGAGTGACTTCTGAGCGCATAGCCAGGAGTAACCCCTGAGCGTCACTGGGTGTGGCCCAAAAACCAAAAAAAAAAAAAGTAATATATGGTCTTTTTTTTTTTTTTTTTTTTTTTTTGGTTTTTGGGTCACACCCGGCAGTGCTCAGGGGTTACTCCTGGCTCCATGCTCAGAAATTGCTCCTGGCAGGCACAGGGGACCATATGGGGCCCAGGAGATAGCATGGAGGTAAGGCATTTGCCTTTCATGCAAATATATGGTCTTTAAATAAAGCAATTTATATTTAAAAAATCATAAAGAATCTATACAAGTCTCAAAAAACAGACTTGTAGGTAAGTGACATGCTGAAAAATTAACACACAAAAGTTCATGCCATTCTTATACATGAATAATAAAATAGAAGAGAGATGTGAAAATATTAATTCCACAAGCTCCCCCAGGGGAGGCCCTAATACTACTCTGGCACCAATTTGCTCCATGTTAGGTTCATATAAAACCCCAATGATGAGGAAATAGCAACAATTTGATCTAAGGGCACATTGCCCTACCTCACCACCTAATAGTGAGATGAAATCAGAAGACACTCCATGACACTCAACTTTGTACTAGGGTCTGTGCAAAAATCAAGATGTCTAATTACAGAAGACTGACTTTGACAACCGCATATGAAAAAACTTCTCCTAGGACAACTAACATGCTCGTAGACTGTAATTGGTCTTACGACAGTATACTTCATGAGTTGAGGCACCCTGTTTTTCTTAGACCAAGGAAATTTCCTTTCTAATTTCCCCAACATTTACTGTACCTATACAAAAAACAAACAAACAAAAGCCTTGCCACATCTGCCTCCCCTTTTTTCTTCTTTGAATTTTATTTATATCTTCTAGATAGGGGCTACTGCCTTTTTTCATGGAATCTTAGAACATGAATCATTTTGTTATGCCTCATATTTCTATGTCTTCCTACAAATTGAGAAAAGAAAAAAAAAAAGTGGAAGGGTACCAGGGGCCAAGTGGTCTCAGGAGCATTGAGGGGAAAAAGTAAAAGGTCAGATCTAAATACCCAAGCCAAAGTCAATGACGATAGAATCAAGAAACCCGGAGTAACAAGCTAAACGCAAAATGGGCCTGATATATTAGTAGGCCAGGGAACTATGGGTAGAGTTATGAGATACACATACTGGGAACTATGGTGAAGAAAGATCAACGCTGGTGGTGGAAATGGTTCGCTGCTGCTATATGCCTCAAATACAACCGTGAAAGACTTGTAATTCACAATGGTCTCAATAAAAATTTTTAAAAAATAAAATATTGATTCCATTCACAATTGTGTCTCAGAAAATCAAGTACCTAGGAATCAGCTTACCAAAAGTGGTGAAA
Source organism: Crocidura indochinensis (assembly GCA_004027635.1). Taxonomy (NCBI): domain Eukaryota; kingdom Metazoa; phylum Chordata; class Mammalia; order Eulipotyphla; family Soricidae; genus Crocidura; species Crocidura indochinensis. Next base: position 7,453 of record PVKC010047193.1, on the reverse strand, counting down.
GACCTATACAAAGAAAATTACTAACACTTTTTAAAGAAATAAATAAGACTAGGAAATGAAAACACAGCCCCTGCTCATAGATTGTGAGAACTAAGATAATCAAAATGGTAATTAAACATTATACAATTTCAATGCAGGCTCTAGAAGGATACATGAAAATTTTCAAGAAAACAAATCAAAATGTGCACATGTTGGTGTCAGAGCAGTATTAAGAATGTCCCAGAGGGAGTTTGGTTCCTGGAGTTGTTGCAGAGAACTATTGGTTCTATGTCTAAGATCTAGGGTTCAAGGTTGGACGGTCGCTGCCTAATCATGTGGAGTCTAAGTTGGGATCACGTAACATATATTCAAGGTGGGAGGTGCTCCTATATTGTAAGATGCATGAGTTCTTATCCCTACTAGGTAAGAGTTTGTTCCTGTACATAAGATTTTCCCTTTTTTAGTATACCTTTGCAAAAAGAAATGGTGCTATATTATATTGTTGGTGCATTTGGGGGTAAGAGTGTCAGGATCCATCATCTCTCTGCCCTGGTTTTGACCTGAGCTTTTATCCCAGGCAAGACTTTTTTTTTGTAGGTTTTTGTACCCAGCAGAACCAAAACAGGTAAAGTTAAGGAAGAGAAGAAAATAAAATCAAGAAAAAAAATTATATATATACACTCACATATTAATATTAATTAAAATGAGTTTTAAAAAAGTAATTAAGGGAACGAAGTATTGCAGGAGACTACCTTATATTTGGGGATAAACAGGTTCAGAGGTAGTATTATAGCGGTCTTAAACTTATAAAGGAAGTATAGACTTCCACATTGTCTTTTGAGATATTCTTGTGGGGGCTGGAATCCAGGATACATTTTCATCACATGCCCTGGTCTTGTTGAGTTTGAGAAATGATTTGCAGCAGAAAGGGTTCTGGTAGAGTTTTTGCACTGGGGACCATTCTGGAGCTGAAGCCGGTATCAAGCAACAGTCCACATTTTGGGGAGGTGAGAAGGAGGGCCACAGAGCATGAGTCAGCAGGAGTGTTGGTTGTAGTTTCTTGCCAGGGGACGAGATGTGGATGTGTGAGTGGGTGTCCCTTCGTTTGGGAGCTGAGTGATGGTTTATTGGGCAGGAGGTCGGTCTTGACACCTAATGAATTAATAACTAAGGGTAAAGAGTGTTAATAAGGCGGGGGTATCTTTTTGGGATGGGGGTGAAGGGATAGCAGGAATTCTAAAGGAAGGAGAGAGAGATATATATAGGAGGTGTTATATACACTATAGGCATAGATTGTTTACAATTTAGTTTGGCTCTCATAGAGGAGTCCTGTCTCTATGTACTCATGCCCACATAAAGACATACATTAATAATCTAGTTGCAAGATATTGTTAGAGGTCTGACCCTAATAGGATGGTTCTGTGCTCTTAAGGACTGGATGAATTACGTACGATAAATAATTATTTTATGTATCGCTTAAGAAAGAGAGGAAGGGAGAGCAAAAGACAAGAGAGAGGAGAACAGAAAAATAGATAAATATAATAAAAATAAATTTAAAAAATTTAATAAATCAAATAAAAGAGATTGAGTTGGTGCATTGAAGTTGGGGGGTTTTCTCAGTTTTCAGACATTTTGTCAGTGATGGGATTGGGCCTTGTAAATGAAGGTTTAAGAGTTAGATAATGGGGCCCGGGAGATAGCATGGAGGTAAGGTGTTTGCCTTTCATGCAAAAGGTCATCAGTTCGAATCTCGGTGCCCCATATGGTACCCCGTGCCTGCCAGGAGCAATTTCTGAGCATGGAGCCAGGAGTAACCCCTGAGCACTGCCGGGTGTGACCCCCCCAAAAAAGAGTAAGATAATGACTGCAGCAGTTTAGGATACAAATAGGTTTCACATCTTGAGTATAAAACAATGTGTTAATGAGGCCTACCCTATGTAGGTGGCTACCCTTTGTAGTACTCCCCACTGCATCTTATGTGTTGAAGTTCCTTTCCTAAAGAGAAATTATCAGTGTGGGTTTTATTTGACATAGATTAAATTAATGATGATGACGAAGAAGAGGAAGAAGAAAATAGGAGGAGAAGAAAAGAAGTAGGGAGAAAAGCGAGAGAAAGAGAGAGAAATGAAATGTTAATTTTCCCAAACATGATCTATGAGTAGGTCCTGTTTTATAAGTCTGTGGTTCACAGTAGACTGTTTCCACTGAAACAGTGGATCTGAATGATCATCTGCTTCAGGTCCTACTAGAGGACATAAACCAAAGAAAAAGGGTACATTGGAGGGCGTTATCAAGACATTTTCATAATGCAAACTGTATATATTGTATCTAGCATGACTGAGTACTGAGGTGTCAAATTAGGGTGTCCATCCTTTGTATCCAAGAAGCCCTGTGGACAGAGAAGCTGAGAGGCTATTTTATACCTAGTAAGATTAAGGCACTAAAACATATTGTTAGGAAACGCTGCTGCGGGAGTCTCTGGCTTCCAATCAAATAAGAATAAACCTCACAGCTCGTGGCCAGGGAAAAAAGTCTAAGAGTTAGGATGCTTCCCAAAAGCATGTTTTTCACAAATCTGAAACCCAGTTTCAATCTTTTGAACCACAGACCTCCTGAACATTGCTGGGTGCAATCCTATAGGCCTAAGCCTCTTGGGCTGTGACCCAGAGAACACTGCCAAGTGTCTCTGATGGTTCCTGGCCCTATAGGGTTCACCTTGCACTTTATTCTTAACTGCCAGCCTAGTTAGCTGAGTACTGACAAGCAAGGTACCATGACCCACCTGGGCAAATCTTGAGAGGACTCCTATCTCCTCACAATGCCCCTCACAAAATCCTTTCAATATTTCCTATTGTTGGGTGTAAGTGACTGGTTTGGGCAAATAACTTGCAGGAATAGAATTACAACACTCTCATGCCTGTTTTCCTATGTAGAAAAATCCATGAAGATCACATGCTGATGATGGCAACAATGGCAACACCATGAGATGAGAGAGAGCCACCTCCTCTGCACAGGCTAGAGATCTGATAAATAACTCTTTTTCTATGAAGCCTCAGAGGTTCTGGAGCACACGTGTTCCTGCACCTAACCTACTACTAATCAAATTATTCACTGAGGGATTATAGTGGACTGACCATCATAAAACTCATCAGATGTGGCAGCCTATCAGGTTATAAGAAATTTGTTGTGTTCCAGGTAGGATACAGGGTGATAGAAGCCATGGTATGGGAAAACAGGTTGCAAAGCTGGTGATAATATTAACTTAATAGACAAAGATAGCCTACTCAGTGAAAAACTCTTAAGATGTAGGAAATGAATAATAACAAGGTCCATAGTTGTTGTCATTGTTATTATTGTTTGCTTGGGGGCAATGCTCACTTGTTTTCAGTATTGCTCCTGGCTCTGTGTTCAGGGATGATTCCTAGCAGAGTTCAGGTCACCTTATGAGATTCCGATGGTTAAACCTGGCATGGCTGCATGCAAGGCAAGCACTACCCCCATTATACTATGTATCCAGCCATATGCTCATATTTTTTATTAGCTAATATGCACTGCCTTTGGCAAGATCCTTTATCGATGAGATAAGCACAAGAAAGAACTAACTCTTTTTTTTTTTTTTTTTTTTTTTTTTTTGGTTTTTGGGCCACACCCGGTGATGCTCAGGGGATGCTCCTGGCTCTGAGCTCAGAAGTCGCTCCTGGCTTGGGGAACCATATGGGAAACCGGGGGATCGAACCGCGGTCCATCCTAGGCTAGCCAGCGCCACCGCCCGGCCCCAGAACTAACTCTTGAAATACTGGCATAATTTATCTCAGAAGTCATACTTCTTTGAAATAGCAGTATTTTTAAATTTCTACTGGGGCCATTCTGTCTTGAATCTAAGGATTAACACTGTCTAAATGAAAGCCAACAACCAGACGTCATTCATTGCTCTATTTTTAAGCCATACTATTCACATTGGATGGTAGAGTCACAAAGGCTAGAAATTTGGGGGAGGAAGAAAATAATGTCACCAATTAATTCAGGGTTTCAGAAAATCCCTTTCTGAGTGATATAGAGATGTTTTATGCTCTAGCAAACAGTGCAATATTTTTAATGACGTGATAGGTTCCTGTGCATTTCAAAGAAATACTTTGAGTTGGTGAATTTTCATATCTAAAAGAAAATAAGGCCATTATTTCCAACTTCATTCTTAAGTAATGAAGAGCATAGATTCAAACACAAGACACAAGTTGCTTTTCAAGATCCACTCTAGATTGATGGTGGGGAATCACTCTTTGAGTGATCTGGTCTTCATTTTAACAAGCTGAAGTTAATTTTCTACTTTGGGAGGCTCATGATAGTCATTGTTTAACATCATTCCTCCTCAGCCTCAAAAATCTCCATAAAAGAAAACTTATGGGGAAATTAATGTGCCTCACATTATGCCAAAGTACTAAAAAGAGTGAATTTATTAGAAGAGGCTCACCATCTGGACCACAGGAAAGCAAAAAGCATCTGGAAGAACAGAGCCAAGCCACTCATGTAAAGGTCAGCTGGCAATACTAGAAATTGGGTAGGGGCTAGAAATTTCCATGGGCCAGTTAACAGTTTAGGAGACTGGTGAAAGTCAAAGACAGGTTGAATCACTATAAAGGGAATTCTTTCACTGACCTTTTGGAGAATGTTTTGAATGTTATCTTCTATAAAATGCAGGAGTGAGACTTTAATCTGGATTTTCCATTCAAACACCTGCAGTGATGTAACATTATCTGCTAGGGACCAAAGGTATGGAAGGAACACAAGTTCTTTGGAAATGGGGCTAATGTTCTACTTTAGCTGTTCAGCTCTGGAGAAAGACCATAATTTGGTTCAATCTTCCCAAATTTCTACCTTTGGCTAAGAGAATGTAGAAATAAGGGTCTGTTGTGGGGGAAAATATTTTATCTATAAGTGTTCACACTTAATTAAATATTTTAAATTGAGTCTTAAACTAAAACAATTGCCCAAGTAAAAATGATCTGTTGACCTAGGCCAGTCTGGGGACCGTATTTGTCGGTGGGATAAGTATCCTGAACCAAATAATTTCTAAGTCCTTTTCAACCTTTGAAAGTAAATTTAGAAGCATTTCCGGATACATTACATTCTGTTTCCACCATCCATCATCCAATTTCTTTCTTTTCCATTAAATGCCAGGAATGAACTCTCTCATACACTCTGTCTAGCCTTGGAACATCTGACTTCCTCTCTGTCTCCAAGAAACTTTATTCTTCATGTTATCCTTGATCTCTCACAACAGACTGGAAAGGCAGTGTGCCTGGCCTTCATTCCTTACCAGTATATCCCAATTCAAACTCCACACCACCTCCTTTTCCTTCTCACATGTTTCCAATAGTCTTGTCCCAGATACTTTTACTGTCTCCTTTTTTCTTTCAAAGGTCTTAAAGTGGGTGGTCTGAAGACTTGGATTTCAGAACTTTAAGATTCTCTTTACACTCTAGACCTAAGATCTCACCAATACCTTCATTTTCAAACATCACTAGATGTATTCATAATTATATACATGCCATCTCCTAAGGAAATTCTCCATTTCCAATAACCCTTTGAGTATTTATTTCTTTTGTTGATATTAATTTGCTCATTCATATAACCTGCTCTAAATATATTATTTTCTCCAAGACTTCTATTGCTACCAAAGATTTCTCACCATTTCACTAGTTATTCTGAATAAAAACTCTTCCTGCCTTCTTCCCTATTATTCCTCTATGGTCATAATTGTTACCAAAAACTACACACATGGCTGTGATGCTTTTACACTTTCATTGTAATGCTTGCTAGAGATCACACATTTGCCTGTAATGCTACGAAACTTCTGTGGTAGTGTTGGAAGTACTTAGACACTTGGTTAGGTGTGCACCAGAAATTGCATACATTTGTTGTGATGCCAGGGATCTCAGTGGCAGAGTTTCTGAAATCACATTCAACATATAGATAGTGTCCAGAGACTAAACCCAAAATTTCATGTCTGCGAGATAAGTGTTATGCTATTTATTTACAACTCCTGACTTCAAAGTAGAATCATTTCTTATGAAAATAACATCTCTCATTCCTCTCCACATTCAACATTCTATTGCTAAAATTGGAAATATTCAGATATTCCTTTATAGGGAAATATTCCCAATATTATCATTTCAAAGTAATAATGAGCCACCTGCATCCTTATTTTCTGTCTCCAATATGCAGTAGGCATCATCATGACATGATCACTTGGCTCATATTAGATCCCCAATTCCACCATCCCATGGAGTTTACAAATTTACTACACTAGATATTCACACTCCACTGTTTGGCCATTATCATTTCCCCCTTATTCTATCAATGCAGAATTCCTGCTACTCCAGCCAAACCTGTCTAATCATTACTCTATTTTATTTATGCTTAGAAAGATAGCCCTCTTTGACACTATATGTTCAAACCTTACTCATTCTTCAAGTACCAGTTCAAAGTAAAAAGCAAAAAAAAAAAAAAAAAATAGCCCGGTTCCTCCACCAAACTCTAAAAGAAAATAATGATTGCTTAGCTCACCTAGCTTACCTACCTTCCTAGGTAGCTCTTTCTGGGCTGGTATTTCTGTGGAATTCTAAGGATGAGGGGTTGGGGACAATTCTCCTCTTTGCACGATCTATAGCAGTGGTCGGCAACCTGCGGCTCGCGAGGCACATGTAGCTCTTTGCACTTTTAATTTGGCTCTTCTGTGTGTGGGGCTGTTGCTCCAGGAGTCAGAAGACAGGCTTCTAGCCTCTGTCAGTGCACGACCTGTGCACAGCCCAGGCGGAGGTACCAAGAGTGTAAGATGATACTCAGCATCAACCCCAAAGAAAGGTGTTCCCCCAACTCATCCTTTCTTAAACTTCTTCCTTTGATATGTAAAAGCTGACTGAATATGTACTTTTCTCTCTCTCTCACTTGACCTGAAGCCTCCTGGTTTGGGGAATTGGTTTTAATAAAGAGGTGTTCTAGCTTTTTGGGCTCCAGACAGAGAGTACAAAGTAAAAGGCCATGGACTCCATGACCATCCTTTCCTGGCTATCTTGGTTCATTATTTCTTTCCTGCTACCCTGCTTCTTCAGACCAGGTTGGGTGGGGTTTAGAAATACAGTGCCTGGAGTGATCTTAAAACACATATTTTATTTTGCACAAGAGTGGGCATCTTCCATGAAGGGATTCTCAACCCAGAGTTTTCTTTTCCGTGGATTCTCATATTCAGAGTACTCATGATTAAAGTTGTGAGCTAATGCCCTTAAATGCTGTTTTTCATATTGATTATGGCTTTCTGCATAATATAAGTGCCAATCAGAAATTTTTTGCAAGAGTGGAAACATTTCAATATCTCCTTCTCAGACACAGCTATCCCAGAATCAGATTCTTTTGAACACATCCATCTTATATCTCACTGTAAAAACTACTTGTGAAACTCCCCTGCAGAGAAATATTA
>PVKC010047192.1:0-11106 GCA_004027635.1 Crocidura indochinensis | reverse complement strand
TGCTATAGCTCCAGTCCCCTGTATAGCATTACTTTGAATAATTTCTCAGTCATTATTATTTGAAATAATAATTCCCTCTCTTCCCCTTAGGTATTCATTTTATATTATATAAATTGCACTTTTGTACCAACCCCTGGTCATTGGATACGCTCGTTCTTCAGCCTTATTGTCTTTGTGTTTCAGTTCGAGAGGTTTCAATTTAAATTTATTCAGAGGCTAGCATAATAATATAGTGGGCAAAGTTCTTGCCTTACAAAATACTAACCCCCAACCCACATTTGATTCTTGGCACCCCTTATGGTCCTTTGAGTCTTCCATAAGTACAGAACCAAGAAAGCCCTCAACACTGCCATTATAAACCTGATAAAAACAAACAAAACTCTTAAAAATATACTCAAGGTCAGATATTATTTATTTTGTGCCATTCCATAAGTTCATCAAAGACATTTTTATGTGCCAGTCCTTTTAATTTTTAACATAGCCTTTTCCCTCCCTTCTTTAATCTTTAATCTTTCTAATTATATTGTCCAATTGTTGGATGTTTTCAGCTTTATCAATTAGAACTCTTAGCATATTAAACATATTTAACAGCCTTATAATGTCTGGTTCTGATGTTTTATTTATCTTTTCACATTATTGGTTTTTTGTTGTTGTTATGTTTTGCTTCAGACTTTGCCTTTTAATGTGCCTTATAATTGTCTGTTGATAGTCAAGTAATGAACTGTTGCAACTAGTATTTAACAATGTGGTGATGAAGTGCAGAAAGGAAACATTCTCTAAACTTGTATTCCTAAAGTGAGTGATACCTTCCTCCCCTCTGGAACTTGCTGGAACAAGGAAGAGTGGGAAAGAGTATAACTTTGCTTAAAGAAGTACCAGCACTTTCTGTTAGATTCCTATAGAGAAAAATGTTTTCTAAGCCCCTTTTTACTTTTCCCGGAAAAGGTTTTATTCAGCCAAATAATTTTGGGATACTTTGTGGAGTCTAGACTGCATGTTTAGATTTCAATCTTTCAATGTTTTTTATTTTTCTTTCAGCTATATAAAGTTTGCAAGCGCTTTGCTGGTTTTTTTCCTCCTGCATAAAGTATATTAGGATCACAGAATTAAGTGATAGTTAGATATTTTCTTTCTCCCATGTAGGAAACAGACTAAAACTAGGGGTTCTCCATACTCAGCATCAGTTACTGTCTGTGACTATGTTCTGCAGAAAATAAGTCTTGATTAAAAAATAAATACATAACATAATAATGTAATATGAAATTATTTATATTAATATAATAATATAGTTTACATAATATATAATATTATTGATGACTTCCCAAACCTCTTACCAGAACCATCATGAGTTTTGTTTTTGTCCTTTTGATATTTACTGTTAGAACCTGACAGGTGCTCATAGTTAAAAATCTCAAGCAAGTGTAGAGTGCCCCCATCGCTGCATTCCTCTGGACTTTCCAGTCTCATACTTGTCAGCATCAAGTCACAAGCAATTTGTCAATTACAGTTCAGCTCTTTCCTACACCAGAGTTCGTTCCCAAGGTTCTGTCTGCTTAGGATTCAGTTCCATACATGGCTACTCCCTTTTTGTTATGCTAGTCTAGCTAAATGCTTGTCAACTTAGTTCACATTGTTTTGTCAGATTTATATCTAAGTAGTCACATTGTACATTGTACTTTTATTTCTAAACCTCAAATTTCCTTATACATTTCCAAAAGTAACTGACTTTTATTTAGTTATCATTTTTAAATTCTTACACATGCATAGTAATTTCTGAAGATTATTTTCATGATTATAAATTTTGTAGTTTTCTACAATAAAACTACACAGAGAATAACTTTCTATTTTTCTTTTCCAATATACAATTTTCTTTTACTTTACTCGTTTTACTAATGAGTATTTCAAGTACAATGCTGAAGAAAAATAATGACAAAGGACATACCGTCCTTGCTATCGATTTTAGGTGTTCCACTTTTTTTTACCACTGTGCTACTAATGTTTATTGGTAGATGTGATTAACAATTGAAAGACATTATTTATATTCCTAGTTATATATAAATATATATGTATATTATATAATAGGCATTGGTCTTTGTCAAATATTTTATGCAACATTATTAGTTACATTTCTAATATAATAACTGGTATTGATGCTGTAATAGTGTATTATATCTGTCATTTTATCATAGTTAGAATTCTATTACAAGTTATTAGACTTATTTTTTAGTATTGGCTGATAACATTTTTCAGTGAAAAAATTTCTGATTTCTCTTACTTGAACTTAAAATTGTATGTGAGAAAAAATGAAATATTTAACACTTTAACTCTCAGGCTAAATTTTCAAGATGTAGTATCATATTCAGCTTAATTATCAAAATTAAGTAATGTCCTCTTTTAGTGATTGATTTCAAAATGGATGTGTATGTTATTTATATATTAGTGAAATATATTGTCTGCAATCCTGTACTTATTTACTCTATTACCTTTTTAAATATTTGTATAGTAATATATAGATTTTTGATCCCTTAAATAACTCACATATCAAGCATCCAAATATATTTTCCAAAAGCCTTGAAATTTGTCTACTCTGAATTTGCTTATTATTATTATTACTATTATTTTAATTTGGGGGCCACACCCAGTGATGCTCAGGGGCTACTCCTGGCTATGCGCTCAGAAATCGCTCCTGGCTTTGGAGAACATATGGGACTATGGGAAATTGAACTGTGGTCTATCTTAGGTCAAGTGCATGCAAGGCAAATGCCCTACCCCTGTGCCACTGCTCTTGCCCCTGTTTGTTATTATGTTTGTTATTCATTTTGTGTACTTGAAATAGGAAAGCTGAATGTACCTAAGGAATAATCGCCTTCTTCTAAGCTAGGTTAATGTTCTGGCAAAGTTCCTTTCTTCTGGAACAAGACTATGAATTGTTGTTCAAATTGCTGCTTCCTCTGCCAGATTTAATTTGGAAACTGTTTCATGTTTTCATGTTTGAGAATCAAATGGTGTCCATGAGATAAATCCTATGGAGGTTTGGGACCATCCATGGCTGCTTTTCCAGCAATTCTTTGCACTCATGCTAGTCCATGCTAAGCCTCCAGCACGTTACCACATACAATTCAAGGTTCTTTACCAGTTTATGCTCTTACCTGTAAATAAACAGTAAAAAATATAGTAATTAGTGCCTGCCAAAGAGGCAGTCTTGGGGATGGGTGAAAACCAGGGATAATAGTGGATGGAATTCTACATTGGTGGTGGAATTGGTGTTAGAAAGTAAAGTGGCAGAATAAATTATGAGCAACTATGTAAATTCTGGTCTTCAATAAAATAATTTAAATTTAAAATATGAAAATTTGAGGGCTGGAACAGTAGTGCAGCTGTACGGTGATTGCCTTGAACGTGGCTAACCCACTACAGACATTGGTTCGATCCCTAGTGTCCCATACGGTCCCCTAAACCAGGAGCGATTTCTGAGTGCATAGCCAGGAGTAACTCCTGAGCATCACCGGGTGTGGAGCCCTTTATCCCCCCAAAAAAGAAAGTTTGGCAATCTTAAGTGTTATCTTTCTTTTAGAAAGAAAAATTAATTTGAATCTTGGTATTCTAATTTGGTAATAAATTGTACTAATAAATTTATGATATATTACAATATCACATTGTCATTAGGCACATTTTATATTTTGTACAATTTAAGTTACTTTGAATTCATACTTATATATTTATAAATGTAAAGCTACAATTTCATAGGCCTACAATTTTATTTAATTTAACTAACTTTTGTTGAAAACTTTACAATATTTTTTTTCAGATTTTAAAAATCAGATGCAAGTAACGAGAGAAAATAACAGGTCAGAAAATATTTACTGGGGCCAGAGAGATAGTACGGAGGTAAGGCATTTGCATTTCATGCAGAGGTCATTGGTTCGAATCCTGACATCTCATATGGTCCCCTGAGCCTGCAAGGAGAGATTTCTAAGCGTGGAGCCAGGAGTAATCCTGAGTGCTCCCAGGTGTGATTCAAAAAAACAAAAAGAAGACCAAAAAATATATATATTTACTTGGGGCTAGAGAGATGGCATGGAGGTAAGGTGTTTGCCTTGCATGCAGAAGGATGATGGTTTGAATCCCAGCATCCCATATGGTCCCCCATGCCTGCCAGGAGCGATTTCTGAGCATAGAGTCAGGAGTAACCCCTGAAAGCTGCCGGGTGTGACCGCCCAAAAAAAAAATAAAGAAAGAAAACATTTACTTATAATAGAAATTTAGTTAATGCTAATCCTACTTAGGATGATTATTTAAAAACACTAGCAACTTTTATGTTAATTAACAAACATTTAACATTAATATTTGAAGTTAAATTTAACCGAGTTATAATTCTTTAGAAGAACAATTCTGTTCTTTATAAGTTGAACATATTTCAGAGTCTAAGTCATTGCGCATTATTGGGTCATCTTATATATTAAGATGTCATACATCACCTACAACTTAGAGTCAGGAAAATAGGTCCAATAGCATGGAGAAATGGAAGATATTCTGCAAATAAACAGTTTAATTACCAGAAAATATGCAAAAATCATGCAAGTGGAAGAAAGGAAATGTTACATGGCAGACAAAGGGACCAACTATATCAAATACCTTGATAATTATATCAGTAAAGTTGACCACCAAAGGGAAGAAGCCAGGTTTCACTTAAGTTATTAAATACTGAGAGAGATGACAACAATATTCCTTAAAATTGGTCATAGAAACCTGTTGTGTATGTAAACATTTCTGATCTTATCATAATCTGGAATTGTTGTGTATAAACATTGCTTATCCTATCCTGATCAGTGATTGTACCCTACCCTAGGGTGTGACCTGGCAGTCTGCCCCCACCCTAAGGTAGTATCATACCTGATTCTAGATTATAAAAAGCAAGGATCTGGGGAAAAGGAAGAGGGGGGAGCTTTTTTTCCTTTGCTGGCCTACCCAGGCCGTTTGAGGTTTTGACCTCTGCTAGGAATAAAAGGCTATTTTCTTCAGAAGTTTGTTTGTCCTTTGGATTTCTTCCCGCGGCATTCACCTCAGAATCGCTGGCTACTGGGTGGGAGACGCGTTCTCCGAGCTGGAGGGCAAAGATCTCGTTCTACCTTCCTCCATCAGTGAACCTCTCCTGGGGACGGATTACTTCAGAAACCTAGAAATTTTTTATTCACTTTTATTTCCAATGAATTGTTTTGCATCATTAATTTCTTAATTAATTAATTAATTCTCAATTAATTCTTAATTGAACATAATATTTTAGGGTATTTGGGGGGGATCACACACGGTGACGCTGAGGAATTACTTCTGGATAAGCGCTCAGAAATTTCTCCTGGGGGCCGGAGAAATAGCCTGGAGGTAAGGCACTTGCCTTTCATGCAGAAGGACGGTGCTTTGAATCCTGGCATCCCATATGGTCCTCCAAGCCTGCCAGGAGTGATTTCTGAGCATAGAGCCAGGAGTAACACCTGAGCACTGCTGGGTGTGACCCAAAAACAATAAAACAAAAAACAAACAAAAAAAGGAATTGCTCCTGGCTTGGGAAATCATATGGGATGCCAAGGGATCAAGCCACTATCTTTCCTAGGTCAGCACATGCAAGGCAAACACAATACCGCTTGCCCTACTGCTCTGGCCTCATGAACACAATATTTTTTATTGTTTATTTCAATTAATCTTTGTCAATAAAAAAGGACCTGTCTTTCTCATCCAAGTACTCATGTCCTTGAGTATGACATCATCTTATTAATAACAATTTATTTATCAGAAGAAGCATAGCACTTAGAGTCTTTAAAATGTTGTAATTATTTTAAGATTGGGGAAAATAACTATTTAAATAGAACAAAGGTTATTTTTATACAAGATTTTATTTAGCATCATGGTATACAATGTATGGAGTTTCAGAGATGCAATATTCCAACTCCACACCCACCACAAGTATAACTATCTATCCACTGATATTACAAAGTATCCTCCCATCCCTTATCTGACCACCTTTAGCAATTTCATTATTTTGATATAATTGTTTCAGCTTGGTTTGCATGCTTAAAATAGTGTTGGTTTATGTGATTTGATATATACAGTTACCTCATCTCCACATCATCAAAGTGCCGAAGGTCCCTGAACAAGTTCCATATGATTTCACCAGTCCACCTCCATTTTCCCAACCTGCTTCTTTGATATCCTTATTATTCTGCAATCCAGGAACAAGGGCACTGTCACATTTGATATCTTCTAATTCCTTATCATGTTACTTTATAAATGACAGATAAATAATAACATTATGTATTTGTCCTCCTTCTGACTTAACACGACACATAACTTCTTACTTAATATGACACTTCATCCTCCAGATCCATCTAAGTACCTGAGAACTGCATGCCTTCTTCTTTCTTGGATCTATAAACCACTTGGCCTATTCATCTGTCACTGGACATTTGTGTTATTTGTATTATTTTGACTATTGTGCCAAGTATAGTAATGAACACATATATGAATAAATCTGTTTTTTTTGTTTGTTTGTTTTTTTGTGGTTTTTGGGTCACACCCGGCAGTGCTCAGGGGTTACTCCTGGCTCCATGCTCAGAAATTGCTCCTGGCAGGCACGGAGGACCATATGGGGTACCGGGATTCGAACCGATGACCTTTTGCATGAAAAGCAAATGCGTTACCTCCATGCTATCTCCTGGGCCCCCGAATATATCTGTTTTAATCAATGTTTTTGAATCTAGGAAGTGAGCAGATGTTGAGTCGATAAATAACTGGGTTCATAGGTTCTATTTTTACTTTCCTAAGAAGGCTACACAAGAAATACCACCAATACTGGCTATTTCTCTTTCTTTTTCCATTATTTTCTGTGTAAAATGTTGCCTCATTATTATTTTGATTTTAGTTTCCCTGGTAAGTGACAATAAATACTTCTATCATATAGTTATTGGTAATTTATATATCCTCATTTAGGAAGTGTCTCTTCATTCCCTCTTCTCATTTTTATTTTGATTATGCTATTGGAATATTTGTTGCTAAGCTTTATGAGAACTTTGTATCATAGATATTAATTCTTTTTTATCTCTAATATTTTATGAAGATATCCTATCCTATTCAGTAGCTAGAATATTCAAAGCTCATGATACTGAAATAGGGATATAGATTGTTGCCATTGAATACAAACTTAGACCTCAGAGATAAACCCTCAGCTGTAGGGACACAATCTGTATCAAAGGAGCTAATTACATGAAATGAGCAAAGAATGGTGCTGAGACAGCTAGATAACCATATACAAAAAAAAAAGGATTTGTATGACACATCATACACAAAAGTTTATTCAAAGTAGTAGACTAATGACTTCAACATTAGACCCTAATTGTAAGATGCTCTTAGATAAGTGAAGGCAAAAATATTTCAGGATCTGAACATCAAAACTCTTGCTAATATTATCATGCCATTGTCCAAGATAACAGACGGGGAAAAAAATCAGGCTACATGAGGATAAAAAGATTTTTATAAAAAAGAAAAGAGCTAATAATAAAGCAAAAATGTATATGCAATGCTATCATAGTTGCCTTTTGACTATGTAATTATAATATTGCAATGTGCATATATATACATAAAGAAATCATAAAGAAATTGTTCCTGGGAGCCATGAAGGTCATGATTGTGCCCCTGAAGTCATACACATTTTGCCCTGCAGCAAGGTATTGTCAGAGTAAAGCTTTATTTGAAGCATTTTCCTCCTTCAAATCCTTCTACGGAAAATGCCTCATACTGAATAAAAGGGAAAATTTTATTCCCCAAATGACCTTCCTAAATCTTCAATAAAATGACATTAAAATTTTTCTAAAATTACAAACAGATCCTCCTTTTATAGCCTCATGCTTGAATCTACCAATTGGTTCCCCAGTGTCTCTCTTACAGACTTCCTCCTTTCTATTTCTAGCCTCCAACTTTTACCTTAGCAATTTATATCATACAGACACCTTTTATTCTTTTAGAAACTTAAATGTCACCCTTCCTTAGTGAAACTTCTCATAGTCATTTTGATGGATTCAATTTCTGCATCTTCTAACATTAGTTGGTTTATTTTTTTTGGTCATAATCACTGTCTTCTTAAACTACATTTATGACTATCTGAGGTATAGATAGCTAATTGCTTCAGGAAATTAAATTCCATCTTCCTTCATTGAGAAGTACAATGTGCTCACATAATCTACATTCCCTTGTCACCTATGTAACCAAATTTGACCTACTAGAAGCAAGAAAGCTAGAATTTCCAGACTGCATTGTCAAAAATGAATTTTCAGGGTTGCAGCGATAGCAGAGCTAGTAAGGTGTTTCCTTGCATGTGTCTAACCCGGGGTTCTGTCCTGGGCATCCTGTATGGTCCCCTAAGCAATACCAGGAATGACTCATGATCACCTTAGCCAGGAAACCAAAAAAAAAAAAAGTGAAAAGGTAATGGGAAGTAGAAGGAAAGATTCAGAGTGATCTTTCTCATATTTGAGATATAAAGTGATATATTAAGGGGATTACCAACAGTAAATTACAGTATAATTTAAGAACTGGACTGTAGTACTGAGCTTACAAGTAGGGAGATAGGAGTGATTGAAAAAGAAATTAAAAACAGTAGTGGATTGTGGATACTGATTACTGTAGTGCTGAAATGCTGTATGTATAACATGTTATTAATAAAATTATTAAACACTGTGCTTTAAGTAAAAATAGTATTAAATCAATGAAGTATCTCACTAGTATAAGCCTCCATTCTTTATTTTACCTCCTTTTTTGTGAAATGAGTATTTAATTTTTAGGAGAGTGAATTCATCTGTATATAGAGGTGATAAACATAGGCCAAGAATTAACATCATATCCTTATAAAGCCAAGTTTATTTAATATATTATAAAATTCATAATTTAAGAGTTTAGCATTTATTTCTAAAATACATCCAATATTTAGGAATTTAGTAAATCTGGTTATCTGATAGACTTGAATTCTTATGAATATTTATGGGGAAACAGTGATTGTACAGTAATATGGACACTTATGTGGCTGACCCTTGTTTTATCACTAGTAACATGTACAATCCTAGGAGCATCTCCAGTAACCTGAGCAATATTCAAAGTAATCCCTATAATCTTCATATGAAACTCAAACTTTCTCTCAAAAATATTAGGAGGGCATTTGATATTGATAATTGGTAGAAATATAAACTTAAAACTTTTATCTTTATCTATTGATGATATTCCAGAATTTCTAAAACTGTTGTGGCATTTTATAAATTGCTCTCTGCTCTCCCATTTACATCTTAGAGCAGTGTCAATACCAATTGTTTCTTTGATCCTCCAAGCAATTTCATAATTAAAGATCAAAACATGGGAAATTGCATAAATCATAGTAAAATGGATTCATTATGGATTCTCGAGTATTATGCTATTATTATGTTTAAAACTCCAGATTATTCTCAAGCTGTGGTTATTTAATAGTGTTAAGAAAGTAGATTTATATTCATTAAAAAGTGTGCATTCACACTACTATTCATTACTGCAATTAGTAAATAGCTAAAATAGGTAATCAACCAATGTTTCCAATAACAGAGTAATGAATTATGAAGAATTAGTACATACACACAATGTAATACCATGCTTCTTCAAGGCAATGAAATATTAAAATTTGCTGCAACTTGTTTAGAAGTGTAAGACAGAAGTTAAGACAGAGTGTGGAAAGCCAGAATAAAGACAAACACAGGATGATCTCACTTATCTATGGTTTATAGAATGGCAGGTTGAGGAAATTAATAAAGGGGCAATGCCTAGATCACCTTTTACCCCAGGCTTAGGAAGAATAAGAGTAGGAAAGAAATCAAAGCAGGAAAAAAATGAAAAAGGGAAGTAATTGGGTAATTGTGGTTTGGGTTTTGGTTATATTGTTGGTATTGTAGAGTGATATAGCTATACAATCAAATAATAGACTCAGTATCACTTAAATAGGAGATCTAAGCTTCAGACAATAAACTTTGTAATGTAGCAGCCAAGGTGGCATATGAGGAGTGCAGAGTTAGATGATGGTGGTAAATGGAATATGGAAACATGGTTGTCAGGAATTGACATTGGTAGTGAGATTGGTATTGAAATATTATATCACTAAAATGTAACTATCAGAAGCCTGAGAGATAGCATGGAGTTAAGGCATTTGCCTTTCATGCAAAAAAACGGTGGTTTGAATCCTGGCATCCCATATGGTCCCCTGTACCTGCCAGGAGCTATTTCTGAGCGTGGAGCCAAGGAATGACTCCTGACCACTGCTGGTGTGAGACCCCCCCCCCCAAATCTTACCAGCCTAGACATTTTTTAATTTTTGATTGGCCTAATAATAACCCTCAGGCAAGAGAAATAGAAGAGTGATTAATGCACTTACCTTGCCAGCAAGGCCAACCTGACTTTAATTCCCAGCATTTATTATGGTTTCTTGAGCCTGATAGAAGTAATTCCTAAGCACATAGCTAACAGTAATTCCTGAGCATCTGTTGGCTCAAAAACAAAAACAAAAACAAACAAGCAAACAAGAATGAGTTTCTTTTTTTTTTTTTTTTAAGTTTTGGGGCCACATCCAGTGACGCTAGGGGTAACTCCTGACTATTCGCTCAGAAGTCGCTCCTGGCAGGCACGGGGGACCATATGGGGAACCGTGGCAACGAACCGCGGTCCGTCCAAGGTTAGCGCAGGCAAGGCAGGCACTTTACCTCCAGCGCCACCACCCGGCCCCCAAGAATGAGTTTCTTATCTAGTGTTTTCCAAAGTAGAGAATGGTGGTGTGTCATTTGGGGTGGGGATGTAGGGGATGAGAAAAGCCAGAATAAAGAAAATACAGGATGATCTCTGTTATCTACGCTTTATAGAATAATAGGGTGAGGAAATTAGTAAAGAAGCGATGCCTAGATCACCTTTCACCCCCTGGTTTAGGAAGAATAAGGGCAGAGTTTCAAGGTTTTGAGGTAAATAGTAGCAGTATCATGTGCAATTGAGGGATACATTACATTTATTATTATTTTTGTTTGTTTTTGGTTCACCCCCGGTAGTGCTCAGGAAATA
>PVKC010047191.1:0-11096 GCA_004027635.1 Crocidura indochinensis | reverse complement strand
TCTCTTTATATGTTTCTCTAGAATCAGTTTAACTAGAAGTGAACACACCTTGATAGATCCCTTTCTGGGGAAAAATCACTTTCTTCTTCAATTAATTAATTAATTCATCCTGGGGCCCGGGAGAGAGCATGGAGGTAAGGCGTTTGCCTTTCATGTAAAAGGTCATCGGTTTGAATCCCGGTGCCCCATATGGTCCCCCGTGCCTTACAGGAGCAATTTCTGAGCATGGAGCCAGGAGTAACCCCTGAGCACTGCAGGGTGTGACCCCCCAAAAAAAACAAAAAAAATTAATTCATCCGTATTACTTTAATTTTTATTGCAGAATAACAAAAGAATGCTTCCATAAATTCTGATATTTTATGCAAATTTTAGGTCCATGATATGAAGATTTGGTATCAAGTCTTATGCTCAATTACCAATGCCTCTGTAAAAATGATCATAAATGTGGGGATGATTTAGCAAGGGTGTCTTAGCAACTGCTAGGACTAGAGAATAGAAAAATTATTTTCCTCAAGTCTGAAGGTAAACTTCTACTAATATAAATTGACTTATCCAAGGGCAGTGAAGATTGAACAGCAGATAAAGAACTTGCTTTTCATGTGGCAGATCCGGTTTTGAACCCCAGTTCCAGCTAAGGTTCCCTGAACCCTAAGGTATGATCCCTAAGCTCAGCAAGATAGTTAAGTCTTGAGTGTTTCTGGGTGTGGTGAAAGAAAACAAAACAGAAAGTTGTTCCACTGAATAATTAATGTAACACTGTAGAGATATACTGATTGTATGAATTGGGTGGAGGTTGAAATTTAGAAAAAGTACATCTTATAGTGAATTATCACTGTGAAATTGGTCTAAGTTTCAAACTGTAAGGATCCTTGCATAATGCCTAAAACATTTGCATATAAAACTCCAGATGTTTATGAGGTTATGGTTTATTGTACAGTTTTTATCGGTTTGATATTCTTTTCTGATGTCCAAGCTTCTCTCTTTTTTACATGTGCATTACATCACTCATCTTTCCCCTTATGCTTCTATGTACAAAGACAAGGTCCTAACCTTCACTGTACTTGATCCAAAATCGATTGTACAGCTTCCAAGTTTTGCCATCTATAGTTGCAACCCTATAACATATGTCCTGAGATGGTGCTTGATACACTATAACCTGTTGCTAGGGCTACAAGATCTATTTCTCAGAACTTCATGGCAATTTGTCTCTGAAGTTTCTTTGTTCTTTTACCATGCGCTCCTGGGTGAGATTTGCTGCTCTGGTACAGTCTAGTTGGGAACTAGTGTTAGGTAAAAAGAGAAAGCGGCCTACCTGCTGCTACCTTTTATATATTACTATTTTCACCCCCCATCCATTGCCATTATACATTTGACTGGCTACCTATTGGTGAATGAAACAAAAGAACCAATTAAATTAATTACATTTCCTGGTGCTCTGACACCTCCACTATTTGTATTTTAAAAGACACAATTGAATATAAGTCAGCAAAACCAAAATAAACTACTTCAGAAAAAGCAACAGAGAAGAACAGACATGGGGAAGTTGCTATTTCATTTTAATGATCAATGTAGATAGATTTTTATTATTTGGCTAAGCGGAATAGTTACTTTTTGTTTTACTACCAAAAAACCTGAACCTGGAAAAAGTTAAGTAAGCCATCTAGATTTAAAATAGTGAGTACAGGGGCAGGAGATATAATACAGGTGTAGGGCTTTGTCTTGCAAGAGGCTAACCTAGAACCAACAGTGGTTCGAATCCCGGAATCCTATATGTTTCTCCATGTCTGCCAGG
Organism: Crocidura indochinensis; assembly: GCA_004027635.1. Classification (NCBI taxonomy): domain Eukaryota; kingdom Metazoa; phylum Chordata; class Mammalia; order Eulipotyphla; family Soricidae; genus Crocidura; species Crocidura indochinensis. The sequence goes on along the minus strand of PVKC010047191.1, from coordinate 9,304 downwards.
AGCCATTTATGAGAAGAAAGCCAGGTGTATCCCCTGAGCACCGCCCAGTGTGGCCCAAAACAAAACAAATAGAATACTGAGTAAAATTATACTCAATTCTAAGATCAGATGCTTTCCCACAGAATGAAAAGACATGAAAATACTACTTAAATATACAATATAATCAAAATCTTTGGTGAATTTACAAAAACTATGTGAAAAGAATATTTATTTACCTAACAAATTATTTTTTCCAACACCTCATAACTTGTTTGAAAAAATTCAATTTTAATCTTATATATTACAGTAATATATGTATCTGTGAAGTCTTAATTCATTATGAGAAGCTCAAAAGAGTTTCTATGCTAAATAATAAAAGCAAAGTCATGTGATAATTTTGTATATTAACTGAGTGCATAGATGAAGTAATTAATATGATTCTAGTAATCCTGCTTTTGGCCTTTTGACTTTATAATTTTTTCTGAATTGACTATAAAATAGCCTTGTGACTTGAAAATCTCTCTCTCTCCCTCTCTCTCTCTCTCTCTCTCTCTCTCTCTTTATCTTCAGTCCTGGCTACCTCCATCAGAATAAATCTTAACTATCAGAAGACAAGATACCATGTCCACATGGAACAGAAACTAGTAATCTTAGTAAAGGTCCTTTTGGAACACTATAGCAAGATTAGTCCAGACATGTTGATAGACTGGATTAGATTAATTAAATGTATCTACTATTTCTTCATTTGTGGGGTAGACATTATATCTACAATAGAGAGATAACGTTTTAGAGTAGCTTCTTATACGATAATATCCAAATGGTGCAGATGATTTCCACGAATAATTGTTAAAGCGTAGAGTGCTATTCTTCATGACAATCAATTGCTTTAACTTCCCAGGTACTGGAAACTAAGTGCATCTTCAGACTATTTTCTCAATATAGATTTTGGCAAGTGCAACTAGGACATGAAACTATCAGCAACAGGGAAGCTCCTTCAGGCTGCTTCAAGGTCAGGAGACATCTGCTTAGAAGAGCTATGTAACAAGGAAGAACATGGTACACCCTGCTTGAGGCATTAGCAGTTTGATTGATTTGGTAAGACATGCAAGTCACCCCTTTAGGGTATTCTAGAGGGTGAAGGTTTATTTTAGTCAGTGTCTTGGATTTGAATCACTGCCATTGGGAATTTAAAACAAATTTATTCAAATTTTGGATGCTTTGTGTTTGGTGAATAATAAGGCTTTCTGCTTACTAGTTATCAAAACAAAGCTATCTTTCAATGCAATTAATCACATCTGTCTGAGATAGCTCAAATGAAGCCCGGGTGTTAGTCCAAATTACTTTTTGACATTCTTTCCTTCCCATAGATCCATAATTTTAATCACAAGGAATTGTTTACCAAAGGAATTGTCTGTCTATTCTACATAACAGTTTATTGCTCAGTCTAAGTGCTTAACAATTTTTATGTTAGTCGGCTCCAGTATTTAATACATTTTACTAAGTCCCATGAGAAAATTATTGAACAATCAGCATGCAACAAACCTTGAAGCAATCTTCAAAAAAGAGAAAGTTTAAGTGGGAGGATCTAAAGCCTGAAATTATAATAATCAAATAGTGTGGTCAGGAGACATTAGCTGTTGCTGTGAGGTCTTTTGGAAGACAAATTTGACTGCAACCCACAGTGGATGAATAGCTGACATCAACACATTTTGTACCATGTCCTATACAAACAGATTGGGTGGGAAGCGAATCTTCCAAAATTAAATCAACTCATCATTTCCAGACAACATTCTTGCAGTCTCTCTGCCATCCAGAGTTGGAGGAGGTGAAGATGGAAACAACATTGAAACTCTGATAAATTGTCTCATGACCACCAAAATGTCATTTTTCTTGGTGTGGAATTAAGCAGGTTTGGCCCAGTAACCCATGATTTTTCCTTTTTGTAGTAGGCTAGAGAATAATAAATAAGGATTTAAAAAATCTACAAGAATAAGACATGTACTAAATGTTATTAATTTGTTCTAGGTTAATGTTGATTCCTTGCAAAAAGAAATCATTCATAAAAATTCAGACACAAAGTCTGCATGATCGTGGTTATTACAAGTTAATCTTATGATAGAAAATGCTCTTACCATGAACTTCTTAAACAGTTAAAGCTTTTCTTGCCCCAGTTATTGTTTTCAAGCATAAATGTTGGATAAAATTAAGTCTCATTGTCACAGAAGGATGTAAATCTACTTCCCACTAAGTTCATGTTAGTAAAATCTTATTTGTCTAAAATAAAGAACATGATATAGCTTACTACTTAACAGAAAATATAGAGTGTGTTTTCTATACTTTAGACAATTTCTCATCTAGATCTTGACTTATGTAAAGTTGGTGCTTGAGATCTGAAGTCATTGCTACCTAAAGATACAAGTGGCTTCATTACAACAGATAGTACCTCACCACTTGTTTCTCTGTTTTTTTCTTTCTCAACAAATATAGGTTTTATTTTACTTTAAAAAAGATATAGAGGTACATGGGTAAATGATATATTTAATGTATAGTATCTTCATTATAATGTATAATTGTTGTGCAATAACAAAAATATGCTTGCATTTACTATTTAGAATTGAGCTCTCATATGTTTATCAGCATTTACTTAAATATTTGACACATATCCTGAAAGTAAAGAATGATAATTTCATGACACTTAATCCAGTAAAAGGAGAATATTTCTGGTTTTAAACTACAATCTTTCTAAAACAATGTCTAAAATAAACCAAAACAATTTTAGTACATGCTGTTTTTTGACTTTTAGTCCTTTGTTTTCCTAGAACTTTTTAAAATTATTTAATAAATATCATGGAGCTCATCTCTTGACTTATATTACTCTACTAAATGATAACTTTATTTTTAATCCTTGTAAATGTTATTACAATAAATACTATAAACAAATTTTATTTTACATATACTTATGCATTCAACTTTTTCACTTATATGGCAATTTTGATAAAAACAATTCCTCAGGACTATCTATGAATTATTTTATGTTTCACATAACTAGCAGTCCATCAGGTACTATCTCTCTCTAGCCTACTGTAAATATTTTAGTGTCATGAGGATCAAGAATTTCTTTCTTACAATACAATAAAAATGTGCAGAGAAATTATCCATACTAAGTTCATTTTATTACTTTTGATTTGGAGCCACAACTGACAATGTTTAGTGCTTCCTCATGGCTCTATGTTCAGATATTTATTTTAAAGAACATGACTATCAATTTAAATCCCAAATATAGAAAAACAAACACGTATCTGTTATTTTTTTGTTTGTTTTCTCGGCCACAGTCAGTGGAGCTCAGTGCTTATACCTTGCTTTGCACTCAGGGATAATTCCTAGTGATCCTCAGAGTTTCTTTTGGAATACAGATATGGAAGCCAGGTCAGTCAAATATGAGGCAAATGCTCTCCCCTTTGTGCTTTCTCTCTGGCCCCTAAAATACATCTTTTTCTTCAACATATTCTGAAAATGTAATGTATTTGGTCCTATTTATTTACTTTTTATATATTGAAGCTATGTAAAATATAAAACAATAATATAAAAATATTCAACCTTGAAAGTACTAAAAACTGCAAATAAAATATTACAAAATAAAATTAATGATCTATATTTAAAAACAAATATTTTTCTAATTATCTTTCCTACATGGGACACATCCTGTGATGTCCTAGGACATACCTTTGTTTGTGTCAGAAGATTCATTCAATGATTCATGTCACGAATAATCAGGGAAATGTAAATCAAAACAACAATAAAATATTGGCACACATCACAAAGAACAAGAACAAGTACTGCTGGCATGGATGTGGGGAAAAAGGAACTCTTCTTCACTGCTGGTGGGAATGCCATCTAGTCTAGGTTTATGGAAAACAATATGGCTACTCCTTAAAAAAGAAACCTGTACATTGAGATCCCATATGATCCAGCAACACCTCTTCTAGGTGTTATACCCTAACACAACAAAAACACAATGCAATAATGTATTCTGCATTTCTATGTTCATAGAAGCATGTCTACAATACCTAAATTCAGGAAATAACTCAAGTGCCCGGCAACAGATGAGTGGCTAAAGAAACAATGGTATATTTGTACAGTGGAATACTATGCAGCTGTTAGAAAAAATGAAGTTACGAAATTTGCCTCTACAGGAATATATGTAGAGACTTTTATGCTGAGTGAAATTGGTCAGAGAGAGGGAGATAGACACAAATTAGTCTCATTTTCTGTTGGATTTAAGAAAAATAAAATGCAGTGTAGTAATTATACCCAGAGAAAAGAGAATTGAGTGCCAGAAGGAACAGTCCATGATGCAAAGCTTAATACAAATAGTGGTAAGTGCAGTTAGAGAAATAACTACACTAACAACTACCATGACAATAATAGAGAGAGAAATACAATATCTGTCTCAAAACAGACAGGGGATGGGGGGACAATCGGGGCATTGGTTGTGGGAAATTTGCATTGGTGAAGGGGTGTGTGCATTTTATGACTGAAGCCCAACTAAGAACACACTTGTAACCCAGGTGCTTAAATATATTATTACTTAAAAATAAATTCATACAGTTTAAAAAAAGATTTAGTTTTATCAGTTCACTGTATGTTGCACAGGATTGAACATAGGCATGTTTCATGCAAAGCATGTAACAAGCCTAGTTGAGAACCTCTCCAGCCTGATTTCAATTTCATTTTCACATAGAAGCTTAGTAAACAAAATATAAATAAGTGAATAAACGAATACATAAAAGAATACATAACTAGCAACAAACATTCAGAAAACACTCCATAATTTAACAACCAATTATGTAATATAGCAATTTATCTAATTATTATTGAAATTTATAATTCTGTTTGTGATATTGTTGTAATAAGCAATAGAACTTATTTTGTCTGCCCAGGGGTGCAAGCTTGGAGGGGTATAATGCAAAGTGTAACAAGGATAGAGGGAATATCACACCAATGGTGGAATAAGTGTTAGATCATTGAATGCCTGAGACAATTGTATTATAAACAACTTTATAAACCAATATGTAAACTGATGTTAAAAAATAGGGAACAAAAAAGCAATTCAGTGCATAAGGCATTTGCCTTGAACAAAGCTTATCTGGTTTTATTTATTTGTTCTATCCCAGCATCCCATATGGTCCTGTAGCTCCACCAAGAGTGATTCCTGAATACAAATCCTGGAGTAAGCCAGGTGTGGCCCAAGAGAAGAAAAAAAAATCTAAAAATTAAATAAATAAGTAAATACTTTACTTCTGATATATATTTAAATATAATAATTTATAAATTATAAAAATTTATAATATATTAATTTTAGCAAGAGTTTATACTGAAAACAACCTCTTAAATCAAGAATTGCATATGTAATTTTATATGTTATATATGATATATATTGTCTTTTGGGCCAAACCTAGCTGGGATTAGGAGTTCTCCTGTCTCTCCCGAGCTCTGAAATTGCTCCTATTATTCTCAGGGGATCCTATGGGATGCTAGGAATCAAACCTGGGTCTGTACCATACCATCCACATGCAAGGGAAAAGCTCTATCACTATGCTAGTGCTTCAGCCTCAAGACTTTATTATATGTTGAATTCATTCCACCTCTCAGACATGTTTTTACATTCATGTCAAAGTGCACTCTACCAACCAAAAGTGCCCAAGATTTTTCTGCTGCCCCTATGTCAATTCTAGCCCACCTTTACTCCTCTTCTCTCAATCATCTCCCTCACACTGCTTGGTAATTCAAGTTTTATAATTCAAAGCCAAAGGTTCTTCAAAGTTTGATAGCATCTATTCACATTTTTTGTCTATATATATATTTATAGATAGATAGATATCCATATAAGTGAATTATCCAGTATTTGTTCATCCTCATCATTTGTTTTTACTTAATATGTTACCCAGCTCTTCCATCCTTATTTCAGTAAATTGAAGATTTCAACATGTATTATAATTGGTATTGTATAGCATAGTGTATAATATTTATAAATATTTCCCTTGGGGGTAAAAATGTTAAAGGCAGGGATAGCACTTTTAATCTACTTACATGCAATGTATTAGTTAAACTACAGCAGTAATATATACAATATAATTATTACATTCTGAATTGAAATTTAGGGCTACTATTCTGTCTGTAGTACAGATTATTTAAATTAGTTATAGTTTAGTAGCATACATTTAACTTTAGATATAGATTTTGAGAACATAATGCAATTAAAATACAGGTTAAATTTTCTATGTAGAATATGTCACAAATATAACTACACATATAATAGATTTAAAAATTAATTCCAGTTGACATTAGAGTATAAATTCATAATGAGTTGACCATAGATAAATATATTGTGCTATCTTTAATTCAATATATGGTATTTTAATTACTTTAGTTAAATTTCATTAATCACTTTAGTTAAAACTATAGCAGTTACAAGGTTGTTCATAGTCATAAGTTGTTTTTGTTTTTGTTGTTGTTGTTCACAGTTACAAAGTTTTTCAAGATGAGTTTCAGTAATACAATGTGCCATACCTATTACCAGTACACATTTCCCTCCACTAATTTCCCAAGATTTCCATAAGTTCTCCCACCATGCCTGTCTCTGGGGAAGATAATATTTTTCTTATCTTTCTTTCTTTTTCTCCTTTATACACTGTGATTTGTAATATTATTACTAAAGGCATATCATGCATATCACTTCATCTACTTTCAGCACCCAATTCTTGTCAAGTGATCATTTCCAACTATCATTGTAATAGGGGTCACTTCTTGCTCTTATTGCTACTACTCCTCTGTTGTGACAAGCTTCCTATCATATACTGGTCCTCCAGCTCCTAGTCTCTATTGTCTCTGGATGTTATTACATACTATATTTTTTAGCTTTGGTTTTTGGGCCACACCTGAAGTAGACAAGAATTACTCTGGCTCGGTGCTCAAAAGCTACTCCTGATACACTCTGGGGATCATATGGGATGCCAGAGATTGATCTCCAGTGGGCAGCTTGTAAGGCAAATGTCTATCTGCTGTGCTATTGCTCTGCCTCTACTAGCCTTATTCTTTTTATTATATAGTTGTGTTTATTCTGAGTATATTCCTCTCCACCCAGCTCATTTCATTCAGTAGAATACTTTTCATATCCATCCCTGTAAAAGCAAATTACATGACTGCATAGGATTTCTTTGTATAGATGCACAACGGTTTCTCAGGACCTTGGGTTGTTTCCAGATTCTTCCCATTCTGAATAGAGTTGTAATGAACAAAGGAAAGTAGAAGATTTTTCTGCATTGTCTTTTGGGGGCTTATAGGTATGTTTCTAGGAGTGGTATTGGTGTATCATATGTAAGCTTAATTTCTAGTTTTTTTTTTTTTGAGAAATGTCCCTATTGTTTTCCAAAAATGTTGTTGCAATCAGCACTCCCACCAGTATTGAAAAAGAGAGTCCCTACTTCCCCACATCTGCACTAGCAATGGTTGTTCTTGTTCTTTGTGATGTGTGCCAATCTCTGTGGTGCGAGATGATACCTCATTGTAGTTTTGATTTGCATTCCACTGATGATTAATGATGTGGAATATTTTTATGTGCCTTTTGGAAATCTATATTTCTTCTTTGAGGAAATATCTGTTCATGTCTTTTCCCTATATTTGAATGGGGTTAAATGATTTTTTTGTTAAGCTCTACAAGTGCCATTTATTAAGATATAGTAATTTTTATTATAACTAGGTTTTTAAAAATTAGCTGGGTGCAAATATTTTCACATCATCTAAAAGAACATTCTTCAAAATAAGATGTGGATGACTATGTAAATTAGCAATTGCACTCTTTCAAAAGGAATTTTAGAAAGTCAAAAATCAAGCCACAAGCATTTCACGAAGTTCAGCATGATTCACAAGTGGTAATGAATCGCTACCCTAAGAGCTGCCAGCTGATTATTTCCAATCTTCAAATATTGCTGATGCCTCTATATTTTGTATGTAAATAAGTGGTGGCGATATGACCTAAAATGTATCCTTTACATTATTTTCATGGAATCAAATTATGTGGCTTTGAGAAAGAAAACATTTCCAATTTTAAGAAGAAAATGGATTATGTATTAATCCATAAAATCGTCTACTTCTGTCTGTAATTATGCTCTGGTATAGGTATACTATTACATGTTTTGAGCACAGGAATGAATCTATGTCTAGTCATCCCAGTCATTTTTCTTACGTTTTCCCCATAGGATAAGACAAGAGGAAAGATGGATGAGCTGCCACGTTTCCACAGAGGGATGCCAGTGAGATACAGACATTCCTGATGTAGGTCTTGGCATTAGCTGTGGATTGGCATAAGATTCTTCAAAGTTTCCTTAAATAATACCGATTAAGGTTTTATTTTCTAAGAGCCAATCTCAGCTCTTGACTAGTTCTTTTTTGTAAAGTTTCTGGTTGAATTTTGAATTCAGTTTTGACTTATATAGGCTTATTCAATTGCAGAAAAATGCTAGGAGTTCTTAGTTGTTGTTGTGTTGGTTTGTAATTTTTTTCCCAGTCACACACAGTTTTTGCTTTCTCCAAGTTGCCATCATCCTCAAACCTTAGGAGGTACTGTTAGATTGGGTAATAGTCAAATCCCTAAGCAAATCTCTTGAAAAAAAAATAAAAAATCGATTTTTCACAGTTATTCAAAAATGCATAATAATTCAGAGCCAGTCTACTGGGAGGTATCACTTTCTCAACCACAAGTTCCCTCTCAGCCTCCTTATTAGAACGCAGTGTGTGCAGGCCTTAGGTACACACTCGATTACTGTGATTCACTGAATCACAGCACATGCTGTTAGCACCCTGCCTGGGGCAATTGTTCTACATTCCTTTGGGACACTGGCGCTCTTTGTACTTCCCTCTGAACTGAAATTATGCTTGAAAGCTTGATAATTTGATAAATCTTTTAATTGTGAGCTGTAAATCGTCAAGTTCCTTTTCAGTGTGGTGTTAACCATGTTAGCTTTCCCTGCAAAGAGCACACTGAAATGATTAGTTAAAAAGCATCCTTTGAAAAGGTTGAGCTCTGCATTCCTTTTTTTTTTTTTTTTTTTTTTTTTTTTTTTTTTTTTTTTTTTTTTTTTTTTTTTTTTTTTTTGGTACCATCTTCCAGAAGCTGCCAAATGAAGAAGACGTTTGACTCTCATTACAAGAGGTGAAGAAAACTTAAAGTCGGCCTCATGCCTGGAAAGGATGGACTTGTTCATTGCTTACCTTAAAAACGGGTTTGTGTTTGTGCGCTGTTCTTAGTTAGATGTGTCAGCCAATA
>PVKC010047190.1:0-11116 GCA_004027635.1 Crocidura indochinensis | reverse complement strand
GTCATAGTAGACCCTTCTCTGCTCTGCATTACTTTTAGAGCTTTTGACAAACTAACCAGTTTTTAAAATAAGATTATTAATTATTAACAGTAAGAATTGAAATATCAGCATATTTTAAGTAGGATTATTTGACAAAACTTAAATAATGTCATTTCATTTAAGTTAATGGCTTTTTGACCAAAGCCTTTTCCTTATTTTCAAAGAGTATTTCCCATGAAGGTGAGAAAGGAAGAGAAATAGGTAATTTTTTCTCCACTGCAACAAACTAGGAAACTACTATATTGTTAATGGCTATGGCGAATTTGCTCCTTTGCCAACTTTTTTATTTAATTAAAGCCATTTATCTAAATTCTCAGCTTGGCTATGTATCAGAAGTCCAAGTGGCCAAACAAATGATTTCAGGTAATATTTTCTTCTGTAGCAACTTGCTTGCTTTCTTTCATGAGGAAAAATGTCTATTGAAATTGGTAAAGGATATTGAGAATTAAACATCACAAATACTGTTATGTTAAATCTTGTGCAATGACAGATGGTTTGGGCATTGAACAAAAATATCAGTAATACAAGTTACTTAATTTTACAGAATGGTACTCTAGAGCAAAGCAAACCTTGGGCAGGAATTTTCCCCAACCTTTGATTACTAAGGTTAATTTCTTAATTTCAGTGTTTTACAAACTATAGATATAACAATTTATAGGTAGACATTTCTTTATTCAAGAGGTCTACTTGTTTAGGCATGTCGTGGCTAGAGAATTCTGTCAGTTTTGCGGAAAGTTAAAATTCTTTAAATGTAGCTGCTGATTAAATTGCATCTGATTGAATTTCTTACTGCCTTTCATTTCAACAATGATTAGACTTTAAGCACCAAATCAGGTGTTGAATAGAATGTGAAGACGTGACTTGTATCCTGGGAAGGTTCCTTTGCCTCATTCAGTACCATGGTTGAAAACAAGGTATTTGAAGTGAAGCTGCAGTGGATGTCGGTCCAATTCAATATTCCCTAGTTAGGGCTTTCAAAGCCTTTCAAAGTCTTTGTTTTCTTTTAAGGTAAGGACAAGTGTAAAAATAAATCTAAGCGTGAAAATTAATAAAGCAATCAACTAAAACTAGAGTGAGGAAAAGTCTACAGAAGGAGTTCACCCATTATTTTCCATCTTTTGTGTTCACGGCATTTGCTTTTGCCTAAACAGGAAGAAGTTTATTCTATCATTCCAAAAGAGTATATGTCCTGTCCAACAATAGTGACGCTAATGAGAAGTATGGCAGCCTAATCTATGAGAATCTATCACAGCCCTGTATTCTCTTTGCCAAAGGACATTCATTTAAAATAGAGCCATACCAATCCTCCCCAGACCTTCTTAAAAATAAACCTCTCTCCACTGTACTCATATATATATTAACAAAATAAATATATGTATATACATATATACAAATATTTATTTTGCTAATGGTCTGCCATTGCATGCATTTCCAAATTAAATTTCTTTTGGCTATTTCCAAGTGTCAACTTTTCCAATTGTAGCTTTGATTTGTAGTTCACATAAGTGACACCTACCCCATAGAAGAATTAACTGAGATTAACAGCATCCAGGGTGGAGGTGGAAGTTTGTGATTGTTTGCATGCATGTATGAATTCAGAAATTAGTAATGGCAGTTACCATTATTTTCCTGATATCTTGATAAAGATCTATCAACACAACAGTCAACTGATGATAATTCTAAGTTTTATTTAAAAACTTTACAAATGTACAGGCCAGAGTGATAGTATAGTGGGAAGGCAGCATGTGACCTTCCTGGGCTTGATTCCTGGCACCATAGATGGTCCACTGAACCTATCAGAAAAAAATCTCTGAGCACAGAGCTGGGAACAAGCCCTGAACACAGTTGACTGTGACACAAAACAAAAAAAAAAGCTTGATAAATGAAAGAAACTGTAGTGTTTTATTAAAGCTATAATGGAAACAACAAACTATGCAGCTCAGGCTATTGATATTCTCTTATCTGTTTCATGAAGCTTCATGAAACTCTAGTGAAGAGGGAAGTACCAGAGACTAGGTTTCATATTTTTAGTAAATATAGATCGAGCATTATAACTCCCTTGTTGATTGCTATAGGTGAGAACATCTCAACCTATTCTCAAGATTAATATATACTATGATAGAGTCACACCGCTTCTCTCCTCCAGTACAGATCGAATGAAGAGAACAGAGAAGATTCATTGCACAGTACAAATGGGAAAGGGGAATGGGGGGAATGCTTCTAAAGAAAACTCTCAGGAAGGGACACAGAGGAAGTTTCAAAAGACAGAGAATGAGAGTGAGTGAGAGAGAGAGAGAGAGAGAGAGAGAGAGAGAGAGAGAGAGAGAGAGAGAGGACACCAGGTAGAATATTTGCCTTGTTAGCAGCTGACCCACATTCAGTTCACTGCAACCTCAGCTCCTCCAGAGTGCAGAGCTAGTAGTAGGTCTTGAGCATAGCCAAGTATGTTCCCTACCCCCCACCCCAAAAAAAAGAGTAGAAAGAAGAGGAGTTTAGAAGGTTGGAGGGAGGAATGGTAGGACATACACTCCAAATTATTGATATAATGAGTTCAAAAGAATTGTAAAATAAAGTTACAGGAACTGCTACTGCTTATTTATTTTATCTTTTAGTTTTTGTTTTTGTTTTTTTCAGAATAGGGCCAACACCCAACAATGCCACTGGAGAAGTCAGGAGCCATTTCCAGTAGTGCTGAGCTCTGCAGTTTGGGTTCAGGAAAAGGTGGGGGTGGATAGGCAGGTGGTGCTGCCAATTGAACTCAGACCTTGCATATGCTAGATCTGTGTTCTCCCCACTTGAGTTTTCTCCTCAGTCCCTACTATTGGTTTCTGCCTGGCAGAGGGTAAACAGTAAAATATAACACGGGTAAGACTAAGAATATGCATTTTCTTACAAGATGAGAAAATTGAATGGGGCCGGAGAGGTAGCATGGAGGTAAGGCATTTGCCTTGTATCCTGCAGGTTGGTGGTTCAAATCTCGGCATCCAATATGATCCCCCGAGCCTGCCAGGAGCAATTTCTGAGTCTGGAGCCAGTAGTGACCCCTGAGCATTGCCGGGTGTGACCCAAAAACCAAAAAATAAATAAATAAATAAAAAAAGAAGAAAGAATATTGAACAGTAGAAGTTGAAGACTTAGAGTTAGAAGACTGAATTATATCTAGAAGAGCATGAGGCTTAAGGCAAGGGTTCCAACTATGAAGTGAAGAAATCAAGTTTTGTATTTTATCTAATCCAGGAGGAAAGATGGTTGAGGGAGAATCAATTTGGATGACTCTATCTTGTTTCAGCTCAGTCAGAAGAGGGTTTGTTGAGTGGGTGTCTTTTGAAATCTGATTTGGTGCCTGATAAGACTTGTCTTGAGACATTATTAAAATAATACACAGAGACAATAGAGAGGATGACTGGAAGGGCTGACCCAAGATATGAAACTTACCACAAAGAGTGGTGAATTCAGTTAGAGAAATAACTACACTGACAACTATCATGTCAATGGTATTTAGTGAAAGAAAATGAATGCCTATCTCGAAGAGAGGCAGGGTTGAGGGATGAAGAAGATGGGGGCATTGGTGGTGGGAAGGTTGCACTGATGAAGGGTGGTATAATTTGTATGACTGAAACCCAACTACAAACCTATTTGTAACCATGGTGCTTAAATAAAAATATTATTATGGGGGCCAGAGAGATAGCATGGAGGTAGTGCATTTGCCTTGCATGCAGAAGGACAGTGGTTCGAATCCTGGCATCCCATATGGTCCCCCACACCTGCCAGAAGCAATTTCAGAGCATGGAGCCAGGAGTGGCCCCTGAGCGCTGCCGGGTGTGACCCCAAAACTAAAAGAACTAAACAAAATATTATTTTGAAAAAATAATATAGTCTCACCAATGTGAGTAGATATCAAACGGTGTAATAATAGCTTAAAATGCATTAGTTTCTTTTAATGACAAAAAATCCATATATTCTCTGATTCTAAAGAAAAAAAAAACAGTTAAAATCCAGTACATCTGGGGAATGGAGCCATGGCACAAGTGGTAGGGCACTTGTCTTGTACGCGCTAACCTAGGACGGATTGTGGTTCGATCCCCCGGCATCCCATATGATCCCCGAAGCCAGGAGCAATTTCTGAGAGCATAGTCAGGAGTAACACCTGAGCATCTCTGGGTGTGGCTCAAAAAACAAACAAACAAAAAAATCCAGTACATTTAAATCTAGACACTAATTTTGAATCGTAAGTGATTTTATTTATTTATTTTTTATTTATTTTTTTGGGGGGGTCACACTCGGCAGTGCTCAGGGGTTACTCCTGGCTCCATGCTCAGAAATTGCTCCTGGCAGGCACGGGGGACCATATGGGGCACCGGGATTTGAACCGATGACCTTTTGCATGAAAGGCAAACGCCTTACCTCCATGCTATCTCCCGGGCCCGTGATTTTATTTTAAATAGAAAAGAGTAAGGTGGATTTTTATTGCAAGTGTCAGATTGAGAGTTTGAACCCAAGTATCTCCTATGAACTACCGGGGCCTGGTGACACTGCCATTTAAAACTCCAGCATTCCAACTACATGTGTGATCTCCAGGGCATTGTCAGTGTTGCAGGTACCCAGCAAGTACTGCCGCTCAGGGTGTGAGAGCACCACAAAAGTGTAACCCCCAGTGAGTACCTGTGGTAGCTTCTAGGAGCACCACAATCAGGTGTGACCATCTGTCATGGCAGCAACAAATACCGGAAGGGAAGGAGGATAAATGAAAAGATCAAAGTAAATATTTTCCGAAAAAGAAAAAAAAAAGCAACTAAATGCTCTATGAATAAAGTTTTAAAATGCTTCTTATGCTTGATTTAAGCTCATTAAAACAAAGTCTTCTTTTTTATTTTATTTATTTATTTATTTATTTATTTTGGTTTGGGGGCCACAACTGGCGATGCTCAGGAGTTACTTCTGGCTCTGTGCTCAGAAATCATTCCTGGTTGGATTTCTTGGAGGACCATATAGAATACCAGGAATTGAACCCAGGTATCTCTTCATGGTAGACCATGGAGGTTGTTTAGTTTCTATTTCTCTCCAATCTAGGCTTCCTCCCCAGCCCAATATCAAAGATCAACTACTTCTCAACTTTAGATCATATATGGAATCTTTTCAAGAGAGGAAAAATCTTGCAGGTCATCTCTGCCAACTTTATCTATATTTATTATTTTACTTAAGTAAATAATTACAAACTCCTGATACCTAAGAGCTCTCATACTACCACAAAGCCATTGCTGATTGTATACAATGAAATGCAAGCAAAACCACCCCACAAATCAATAGCATTTACATTAACAACATTTATTTTCATGTGATATGATACCTTTTGTCTGAAACTAAATTCCCCTTGCAGTGTGAATATGATATTTACTATTATGAATAGCTCCATTCATCACTTTTTCCTCTAGAATTGAACTCCCATGAAACTTTGCTGCTTACTGCTTGCTGTTACTTGGCTTTCCTGGGCCCAAATGATGGAGGTGCCAGGCATTCACCTATAGTTTTTATTCTCATCGGTATGCCGATTACTTTTGTGTTCCTAAGTATAGATCTTAGTATTGGTCTGTAGTTGGTGACATTATCGAACTGCATGCTGATCTACATTCACTTTTGTTTGTTTCTTTGTGGTGCTGTGATTCAAACCCAGGGTTTCACATGAATAAGTCTACTCTTGAGTAACACCCTAAGTCTCTTGATTCTTGAACTGTGCAACAAATGATTGTTATAAATCAATATGTGACTTGTAGTCATGTCAGACAGTAAATGTTCTTTGGGCAACTCTTCACTCTTTCTTACCACACTGTACCTATCTCTGCCAAAATCACTGAAAATTGCTCACTCACCATAATCTTGAATGTTGGGGCTATGTCATTTCTATTGGAACTTCTAAGCACCTACTCTCCTGTGTAGCCATGGACAGACAGGTAGTCAGTCTGTCTGGTCTAGTCCCTGGCCAGCACTGTCAAGAGACCATGTTTTAGGAAAGTACATGTTATTAATTCATCTGAATGAAGCCTGGTTTTTTTCTCTATAAATTTTTCTGATTTCACTCTGCCTCTTCAAGATCCCATTTTTGTGGAAGAGGAAACATGTCTGTTGTTGTCAATGGAAATTGCATGAATTATTCTCTAGTTTGAAACTCTTTGGGCATTTTGTTTATCTCTCATAGTTCATTCCCTTCCTTCTTCCCAAAATGATATAGCATAAAAGTGAAACTCCTGGTGCAATCTCTTGGCTCCTATAAAGAACATTTTGTTGTGTCACCATCATTGCATCTATTGCGCTGAACTATGTGTTCTTGGTGACTGGGAACTGTGCCCTGGTAGCCACTGGAATGAGACTGTCTGCGTTTGGTCTTTGAATTTCACCCTGGCAGCTGACTTGGGCTTCCGGGACATTGTGTCTAGTGATGGTATTTGTAGCCTGTGACCTTCTTGTCGAAAGTCAGAACTTTTGTTTGAGAACCAACCTATTTGCATTTCTTTATCTCTCCTAGGAGTCAGGTATACTTAATTGTTTCTCCAAACCATGATGGAGTTTGTAGGCTCTTAGTCAATTGTCTCATCTTCATCATTTCCATGACACCATTGGCAGGGTTGCTATCTTCTTGACTCACCACTTTGGCATGCTGTGGTGCCAAACTATGTCACTTCACGTTAGGTCACAAAGACCTAACATCATAGTGTTCACTGATTACCTCAAAGTGGCATAGACACCCAGTTTTCTCTCCTTGAGCACTTGCCAAGGACTTTTGAATCCTTGCAAAATACTAGGCAGTTACATTTTTATCTTTTTGTCTCTTCTTTCCTTTTTTTTTTTTTTTTTACAGTACCAGATATCTAGAATGGATTACATGAGTTGAAAACATAAAACGAATGAATGAGATGTGAATGGTGGGTGACTGATGAGGAAAGAAGTATTCTGTTCTCATTTCAGTTTTGTGTGGGCACCTTTCCCTAATACCTGAATATTAGAGAAAAAGGAAATAGAGAAATAATGATCTTGAGATGATAGCTTGATGATTAAAGATATTGTTCAAACATTTCAACTTAGTTGTTTTATTAGTGATCTGCTTTTCACATTTTATCATCAAATATGTGACCATTAGAGTTGAAATATTGTGCCTCATGATTGGTAGTGTAATTGCAATGTGTATTTTTTTTTGTTTGTTTTTGGGTCACATCCGGCAGTGCTCAGGGGTTACTCCTGGCTCCATGCTCAGAAATTGCTCCTGGCAGGCACGGGGGGCCATATGGGGCACCGGGATTTGAACCGATGACCTTTTTGCATGAAAGGCATACGCCTTACCTCCATGCTATCTCCCGGGCCCCGCAATGTGTATTTTATATTGGATATTGATGTTAATAAAAGGGTTCAAATAAAGAGCTGTTTCAAGAAGATAACTAGCAGCAACACAAGACTTCTCATATGCATTAACATTAGAATAAATTGATATTTTTAATTGGGCAATTGACATTAGAATTAATTAATATTTGTTTTTAACTGGGGAAATGCTGATTTTTTAATTTTATACTTGTTAAATATAGTAGGAAATATGAAAATTCATTTTAAGGTCCATACATTAATGACACCATATACTAAAGTGAAAACTTTTAGATACCATTTATCATTTGGAAAGATTAATGGACATGTTTTCAATATGTCCTTTGAGTAATAAAAACAGTAGGAGATAATATTAGTAAACCTCTAGATAATAATATACAGGTCCAAGGAAATGGTTTAAAAATCTAGTCTGTATGCAAACCCAGGTTCCATTTTCAGGACTAAACACTTATGAGAGCAAACCTGAGTAGAGTCAGAAGTAACCCCTGAGCAGTACTGGGTGTGACTCAAAATTCATTTACAAAATAGTAATATGTATTTACTTCTTTAGTCTAGCATATAATCTATAAATAGTTGCTCTTCCATGATATCTTCTATCAAGTATTTGTATTTTCTATTGTTGATATTTATAAACTGTTGAAAAAAAAGTCTGAGACATGCACTGATATCCTCATAAAATCAAACTTAGATGGTCATAAGGATTCGCATTACCCTCTTCAGAATTATTAAGATTGTTAGAGGGGAGTGAAGTGGAGGCACAGAGAGAGCTCTTCATTGTTTATCTTCCTAAGGGCACTAGTCTTTGGCCACAAATACCCCACCTTTATTATTTTATTTGATTTTACTTTATTTATTTATTTATTTTTTGGTTTTTGGGTCACACCCGGCAGTGCTCAGGGGTTACTCCTGGCTCCATGCTCAGAAATTGCTCCTGGCAGGCACGGGGGACCATATGGGGCACCGGGATTCGAACCGATGACCTTTTGCATGAAAGGCAAACGCCTTGCCTCCATGCTATCTCCCGGGCCCGATTTTACTTTATTCACCAGACTAAATCTCAAAATCTAGCCACTCTGGAATTAATGGTTAATGGCTTGAACAAAGATATTTGGAAGGACATCAGTACTTAAACAAGAAGAGAAATTAATCAGTAGTTTACCTAATGTTCCCTTACATTTTATCTCCCTCTGTCTTGAATTTTATTTTTTGACCAGAGGATGATATACTGCTTTTCAGTATAGTCTCTATGTTTTTTTGGATTGTTTTTTTAATGAATATCTGAGCCCTCTCTATTTTGAATTTAGGCATTTGTGGGGTGCTTTTGCCTAAAGGGTATGCTGACTATGATATGATGTAACATCCCATCCCATCAATGTCAGCTAAACATTTGTGTTTGGAGTCATGAACCACCATATGGCTCTACTGTAAGGGCTGTTATGTTGTGGGGAGATCAGTTCATACGTGCATGCTCATTGTAGCTGTCTTGGTCTTCACTCTTCCCACTCTTCCCAACAGACACTAGATATGTGACTATATGAACTTTAGGCTAATATCAATTCTCTATTTTTGATCCACCCCAATCTTATATAATTCATAGCTGAGTCCTCCCCACATCTATTCTGAGATAGGGATGATTATTCTTGCTTAGTCTAGTCTAGTCCCAATTCCAGATCTGCATCATCTCTGAGCATAATTAATTGATAGACTAGTAGTTTTGGGGTGAGTTTGTTACACACATTAAGTGTTGGTTCTCTCTCCCTTTTGGGTTCTTTATCTCCTCTTCTTCTAGACAAGAGCTTCTTCACATTTCCACTTGCAATTCCTTTCCACCTGAAAAATTTTTATGTGACTTTGGGTAATTGGGCATATAAATCAAACATTTACTTATAACAAGTCATAAAGAATTTTATTTTATTTTATTATTTTACTTTTGTTGTTGTTTTTATTTTTGTGCCACAACTGGTGGCGCTCAAGGGTTACTCCTGGCTATGCACTCAGAAATCACTCCAGGCTTGGGGGACCATATGGGACTCCATGGGATCAAATCCCAGTTCGTTCTAAGGTAGCTCGTGCAAGGTCAACGCCCTATCACCTGCACCATAGCTCTGACCCATAGAATTTTATTTTAGAACAAATTTTTGAAGGTTCAGGAGATAGTGCAGCAGTCAGGACACATGTCTAGCACCAACCTCGGTTCAGTTTCTAATACCGCATCACCCTTAAGTATTACGGGAACAGCCCTGGAGTCCCCCAGCACTGCAGGGGTATAGCAATATCTCATCCTTTGTCTTTGCATTAAACCTGGTTGGCCATGAATCAAAGTAAGACCATGGGCCTCCTAAGCACTGAAAAAAAAAGTTCATAGTATATACTACTTAAAATTAAGAGATGTGGGGCCGGGCGGTGGTGCTGGAGGTAAGGTGCCTGCCTTGCCTGCGCTAGCCTAGGACGGGCCGCGGTTCGATCTCCCGGTTTCCCATATGGTCCCCCAAGCCAGGAGCGACTTCTGAGTGCATAGCCAGGAGTAACCCCCGAGCGTCACTGGGTGTGGCCCAAAAACAAAACAAAACAAAAAAAAAGTAAGAGATGTTATTAAATATTAAGTGCAGTTACTTTAAATGAAAGGTAAAAATTTTATTTGTATTTTGTATGTGTAGCATTTGAAGGACTTGTGTTAAGGAAAAGGCATTTAAAAACAAACATGAATATTTTGTGCATATTTCTCTATTTTCTTATTTATACTTAAAATTCTTCATTCTTAGAAAAAGAACTAAAAGAACTGAAGACAGTTTTTAGCAGTCTCTTTTTAGTTCTAGATGATTTAATAATGCATAATAACATGTCAGTAAAATAAAGATTAGTATATTTCACCTTAATTTTCTAAACCAATTCAATGTACCATAAAAGCATGAAATGAGAAACAGTTTTATATTGAATAATTTATTATACTACTTGTTTTTCCTTAATATAAAACACAGGAAGAATATTTAATTAATTTCCTCTTTTTACTGCAACCAAAGTGCTAAATACTTATATTACAAACCTATAAGGCAATGCTTTAAGAAAATATTTTAAGAAAATCATTTATAATGCTATTTAAGTGGCATCATTCTTTGTTCTAAGGTTGTTTCATATGTCATGACTTGTTAACTATATGTTGTTTTCTTCATATATACTCAGTAGGTTGGTTTGTCTTGTGGTTAATCTTAAATTTCAGCATAGCCATGAATCAGACTTGGATTAAGGCGTCTGGCTTAATGCAATATTTCCATCTCCCTGAAGCACCTTTTTACAACCAATTTTCTCAGGTTCCTATTACACATAAATTGTCATTTGCTTTAGTTTTAATGTTTTATTATAATGCTGTACCTTATTTCTTTATAAATGACCAAGATACGTTTTTGTGTAAACATATATATGTATATATGTATATATATATTTATCTTTTCTTTTTTTCCTGTTCTTGTCTTTTCCATTTATTTTTTAATATATATTTTTATTTTGAGCATAGTAGCTTACATATCTTTCACATTAGTATTTTAGGTACATATTAACATTAAATCATGGGAATACCCACCACCAAATTTGCCCTCCCCCTCCCCTGTTCCCTTTCTGCAACCCATATCCCCCACAAACCTCCCCCCTAGGCTGCTAGAGTAGGTGGTCTCCTCTTTCTTCAGCTTACTATCAGTGATCATACATCTGTTTG
>PVKC010047189.1:0-11124 GCA_004027635.1 Crocidura indochinensis | reverse complement strand
TCTACGGACCGGGACCCCGGTCTCTCGGTAAGATGGTCTCACCCGACCCACATGGGACTGATCGAGCCGTGTGATTGGGGATCCCAGAAACATAAAGACCACCACCGGCATGCTCTGCCTCTTCTCTCCTCTCTGCTGAGCCGATCTACGGACTGTAACCTTTCCAGGTCCCGTACCCAAAAAGCGCGGTCGCTCCGCTTTGCTCCGCGGCCGCACCTACTTTGAAACCCCTGAATTCCATACCAGCAAGGGGACTTAGGGGAACTCTTTTTATGGGTGATTGTCCTCCCACTGTAACTTTACCTTGTCCTCTCTCTTTACATCTTTGCTCTCATAATTAAAAATAAAAATAAAAAAAAGAGAAAACCCCAAAGACTACCAAAAAGCTTCTAGAAACAATAAATTCATATAGCAAAGTGGCAGGCTACAAAATTAATGCACAAATGTATGGCCTTCTTATACACCAATAATGATATGAAAGATATGGACATTAAAAAATACCATTCACATTAGTGTTACATAGACTCAAACATCTTGGAGTCAACTTAACTAAAGATGTGAAGAACCCATACAAAGTCCTGCTTCAAGAAATAAAAGAGAGGGCCCGAAGAGATAGCACAGTGGTGTTTGCCTTGCAAGCAGCTGATCCAGGACCAAAGGTGGTTGGTTCGAATCCCAGTGTCCCATATGGTCCCCTGTACCTGCCAGGAGCTATTTCTGAGCAGACAGCCAGGTCCCCTGAGCACCACAGGGTGTGGCCCAAAAACCAAAAAAAAAAAAAAAAAAAAAAAAAAAAAAAAAAAAAAAAAAAAAAAAAAAAAAAAAAAAAAAAGAAAGAAATAAAAGAGGACACGCAGAAAAGGAGACACATACCCTGCTCATGGATTGGCAGGATTAACATAATTAAAATGGCAATAATCCCCAAAGCACTGTACATATTTAATGCAATTCCTCTAAGGACACCCATGACATTCTTTAAAGAATTGGATCAAACACTCCTAAAATTCATCTGTAACAATAAACACCTGCGAATAGCTAGAGCAACCCTTGGATAAAGGAATATGGGAGGCATATTCCCAACTTTAAACTATCTTACAAAGCTATAGTCATTAAAATAGCATGGTATTGGCACACAGTCCCTCAGATCAGTGAAATAGACTAGAGTATTCAGACAATGTTCCCCAGACATGAAATCAATTAATATTTAATAAAGGGTCAAGAAATAAGAAATGGATCAAGGAAAGCTTCTTCAACAAGTGGTGTTGGGACAACTGGTCAGCCACTTGCAAAAAAACCCAAAAACAATAACAAACAAACAAACAAAAAAAGAACTCAGATCTCCATTTAACATCCTGCACAAATGCCAAATGCAAATGGATTAAAGACCTTAAGATCATACCCAAAACCATAAGGTATATAGAACAATACATAGGTAAAACAATCCAAGACATTGAGACTAAAGGCATCTTCAAGGAGGAAAACAAGTTTCCAAACAAGTCGAAGCAGAGATAAACAGATGGGACTATATATTTTTTAATTTTTTCCTTTATTTAAACACCGTGATTACAAATATGATTATAGTTGTATGATTACAGTCATGTAAAGAACACCCCGCCTTCACCAGTGCAACATTTCCACCACCAATTTCCCAGATCTCCCTCCTCCCCACCCCCCCACCTGTATTCGGGACAGACTTTCCACTCCCCTCATTCATTCACGTTATTATGATAGTTTTCAGTGTAGTGGATGGGGCTATATTAAGCTGAGAAGCTTCAACACCTCAAAGGAAATAATGCTTAGGATACAAAGGCACCCACAGAATGGGAGAAGCTATTCACCCAATATCCATCAGATAAGGGACTAATATCTAAGATATACAGGGTATTGATAGAACTTTACAAGGAAAAAAATCTAACCTTATCAAAAAATGGGGAAAAGAAATGAGCAGACAATTTCTCAAAGAAGAAATACAAATGACCAAAAGGCACATGAAAAATTGTTCCACATCACTGATCATCAGGGAGACGCAAAGTAAAACAACAATGAGTTACCATCTCATGCCACATAGACTGGTACACATCACAAAGAACAAGAACAATCAGTGCTGTGGGGATATGGGGAGAAAGGATCTCTCATTCACTGCTAGTGGTAATACTGTCTAGTTCAGCCCTTATGAACAACAATAGGGAGATTTCTCAAAAAACTGAAAATTGGGGTTGGAGTAATATGCAGCAGTAAGGCAATTGCCTTGCATGTGGCTGACCCAGGTCGGATCTCGGTTTAATCCCTGGCGTCCTACATGGTCCCATAATCCATGAGTGAATTCTAAGTGCATAGCCAGGAGTAACCCCTGAGTGTTACCTGCTGTGCCCCCAAAAACAAACAACCCCCCTCAAAGAAAAACCCTGGAATTTGATGTCTCATATGATCCAGCTATACCACTTCAAGGGATATACCCTAGATACACAAAAACGCAATACAAAAATACCTTCTGCACATCTATATTCATTGTAGCATTATTAACAATAGCCAGAGTCTGGAAACAACCACGATGCCGTTCAACAAATGAATGGCTCAAGAAACTGTGGTACTTGGGGCCAGGCGGTGGCGCTGGAGGTAAGGTGCCTGCCTTGCCTGCGCTAGCCTAGGACGGACCGTGGTTCGATCCCCCGGTTTCCCATATGGTCCCCCAAGCCAGGAGCGACTTCTGAGCACATAGCCAGGAGTAACCCCTAAGCGTCACTGGGTGTGGCCCAAAAACCAGAAAGAAAGAAAGAAAGAAAGAAAGAAAGAAAGAAAGAAAGAAAGAAAGAAAGAAAGAAAGAAAGAAAGAAAGAAACTGTGGTTCATATGCACAATGGAATATTATGCAGCTGTCAGTAGAGATGAAGTCATGAAATTTTCCTATAAATAGATGTACATGGAAACTGTTATGCTGAGTGAAATAAGTCAGAGGGAGAGAGAGACACCTAGAATAGTCTCATTCATCTATGGATTTTAAGAAAAATAAAAGGTATTATTGAAATAATCCCCAGAGATGAGGGCCGGAAGGTCTGGCTCATGATATGAAGCTCACCACAAAGAGTGGTGAGATCAGTTAGAGAAAGAACTACACTGAGAACTATCATAACAATGTCAGGGAGTGAGGAAAGTAGAAAGCCAGTCTCAAATACAGGCAGGGGATGGTGGGGAGGAAGGAGATGGGGACATCAGTGATGGGAATGCTGCACTGGTGAAGGGGGGGGTGTTCTTTTTAATGACTGAAACTCAATTACAATTATGTTTGTAATCATGGTGTTTAAAAAGAAACAAAGAAAAATGAAAAAAAATACTCATATTGAAAATAATCAAAAAACAAAACCAACAAACAAAATTAAATCCAAAGAAGTTAGCTGGCTTGTCCAAGATCAGATAGCAAGAATCTGCACAGAGGTTTCTGCATCGTGTTTTTCAGCGAATTCCTTATTGCTTCACTTTCTAACAAGCTTTACTCTAACCAGTTTTTTTGTTTGTTTGTTTCTCCAGATTAACTTGAATTTTGTTTGTGGCATTCTGGGGTTATTCCTGGCTCTGTATTCAGAATTTATTCAGAAATTATTCCTGGCAGGCTCAGGGATAGAACCCATATTAGCCTAGTACTAGGCAAATGCCCTACACACTGAGCTATTTCTCCAGCTCCTCTCCAGATTAACTTGAAAATTTCTTCGAGATTTCAAAAATCTTTATTTCTTTTGTGACCCTGTGGTGATTCACATTGTACTAAACCCATTGTAGGTACTTGGTATAGTTTAACAAATGACTAAATCATTCATTTGTTCACTTTCCTCAACACACTTATTGAATACCTAAATTGCATATTAGACACTAAATATACAAAAATAAATAGTACACCTTCCTTCACTTTTTTTTTGTTTGTTTGTTTGGTTTTGGTACCTCTTCCTAGCGGTGCTGGGGTCAGCATGGCTACCTCTTATAGTGTTTGGGAAGTTATGTGGGTTCCAGTGCCAGTCCTTTAAGTTCTTTCCCTGGTCCCTATCCCTTTCCTTAAGAAGCATGTTGCGGGGGCATGTTGCGGGGCCCGGAGAGATAGCACAGCGGCATTTGCCTTGCAAGCAGCCGTTCCAGGACCAAAGGTGGTTGGTTCGAATCCCGGTGTCCCATATGGTCCCCCGTGCCTGCCAGGAGCTATTTCTGAGCAGACAGCCAGGAGAAACCCCTGAGCACGGCTGGGTGTGGCCCAAAAAAAAAAAAAAAAAAAAAAAAAAAGAAGCATGTTGCTGGGGCCGGAGAGATAGCACTATAGTAAGGCATTTGTCTTGCATAGAGTCAACCCGGATGGACCCAGTTTAATTCCTGGCATCCCATATGGTTCCCCGAACTTGCCAGGAAAGATTTCTGAGTGCAGAGCCAGGAGTAACCCCTGAGCATGTCAGGTGTAGTTTTTTCCCCCAAAAAGAAGCATATTGCTTAGTAAAAGAAATAGTAAGGCCAACATTGTAATACAGTTTGACAGAGAAGAAGCCCTAAATGATATTAGGCCTAACTAACTGGGAAGGACACTTCTGGAAGAGGGCAGGCAATGAAAATATCTTGTGAGAAATAAGATAATGTGGGCAAAATTTATCAGTTGGAATATTGTGAATCAAAGAGGGGGTCAGAGAGATGGTACAGGAGGTAAGACACTGTCTTACATACAATCAAGCCTGATTTGATCCATATGTTCGACCATATGTGACATATATATGGTTCCCTGGGCATTGCCAGAAGTGACCTATAAGCACAGAACTTGAAGTGAGCCCTGAGCATAGCTAAGTGTGGTCCTAGCCCTTTCCTTCCCCACCCCCAAAGGGTTAAGAGGTGATGTTAAAGAGATAAAAAGGTTAAACTTGATCTTAAAATGGAATTAAATGGAAAGTCTCACAGAGACTCACATAAATTTTTAACAGAACTTATGACATTCAAACTAGAAATGATCCAATATATTACATGATAAGTAAATATTTAAAATGGTTCATGCATACAATGGCATGTGTGATATATCTGTATAGTGGACTGTACAGAAATATATGATCTTTTTAAGGTTTCCATCTCAGTGTTCACAACTCTCAGGTATGCTTATATATTCCTAGCATCTGAACTTGGTCCTAACCTTTTCTTTATAAAAAGTCACCCTTCACACCAAAACCAAAGCCAACAACAACAGAATCGATACCCAGTCTACAACAGGCTAGACACAGAAGGGACCATTTACACTAGCAGTCCAGGGGGCAAAGGAGGGGCAATATGGGATGCATGTTGGGAACGGGTAGAGGGAGGACAACATTGGTGGTGAGAATGCCCCTGATTCAATGTCACTATGTACCTGAAATACTACTGTGAATGATTTGTAATCCACTTTGGTCAAAATAAAAATTATTGATATATTAAAAAATAAATAAAAGAAAATGAGATAACAAAATAAACATATGAATTAAATAAAAGGAACTAGGATTAAAGATCCCCCCACCCCCCGACACACGCACAAAAAGTCACTCTTCTTAGGCTGGAGAGTTAGTACAGCAAGTAAGGGTCTTACCTTGCATACAACTGACACAGTTCAATCTCCCATACCTCATCTGATCTTCTGAGTCTAGCCAAGAGTGAATCCTTGTACAGAACAAGGAATATGCCTTGAGCTCTGCTGAGTGTGGCTCAAAAACCCAAAAATATGATGTAAAATTGACTTTTCTTCCAGAAGTCTAGTATTTATATATAGATTTTATCATTTATATATGTATTTTGTGTGTGTGTGTGTGTCGTTTTTGGGTCACACCCGGCAGTGCTCAGGGGTTACTCCTGGCTCCAAGTTCAGAAATTGCTCCTGGCAGGCACGGGGGACCATATGGGGCACCGGGATTCGAACCGATGACCTTTTGCATGAAAGGCAAACGCCTTACCTCCATGCTATCTCCCAGGCCCCTCATTTATATATTTATAATTTGTATGTAAATATAAATGGTCACCTCTCAGGAGTCAGAGCAATAGATAGCACAGTAGTGGGGCATTTGTCTTGCATGTGGCAGACCCAGGTTTGATCCCCAGCTTTCCATATGGTTCACCAAGTCTGCCAGAAGTGATTTCTAAGCACAGAGTCAGGAGTAATCCCTGAGTGCCTCCAGGTGAGGCCCAAAAAAACAAAAACCAACCAACTAAACAAAAAAAGGACACTTCTCACCATTACCACACATTTCTGATCACTGGGTCTTTGAAGGAAGCTGAATTTCCCCAGTAAGATTATGACTAATGCTCACCCTGATAACAGACTAAAAATTTCAGTAGCATAAGAACAGTAGCCTACACCTTCCACAAACAATATTTTGTAGGTCAAAAATTGCTCAACAATTATTAATTCCATTTCATTCATCCATCCATCTTTTCTTTCAGCCTTTCAGTTATCAGCCAACAAATATTTGTTCAGGGTCTACCGGATGGCAGTAATGACCATGCTGGATGCTGGGAATCCACTGATGAAAAGACTTTTGAAGAATTCCCACTGAGTGGGGGGTGAATTCCCATTGTTGTTTCCTTCCTGTTCATTTTGCCTACAGATTTTGAGGCAACCTGACTAAGGACATTCTAGACCCTAGTAAGACTGCCATATGTTTTTTTGTTTTTGTTTTTGTTTTGGTTTTTGGGTCACACCCGGCAGTGCTCAGGGGTTACTCCTGGCTCCATACTCAGAAATTGCTCCTGGCAGGCACGGGGGACCATCTGGGGCACCCGGATTCGAACTGATGACCTTTTGCATGAAAGGCAAACGCCTTACCTCCATGCTATCTCCCGGGCCCCTGCCATATGTTTTTCTAAAATAAATTTCCATTTCCACCTCCCATCATTATCACTTAGCAAATATATTTTAAAGTTCATGATCACCTGACCTCCATCACTCACCCACCTAAGATATCCACACGATGAATTGGTTAGAGTTGTCTTTACTCTCTCTTTCTAACTTCTTAGCTCACTTCTGTCTAATTTTTGTGCCTTTTATATCTCTGGCCTCTAGTCTCTAAATCCTAAATCTAATATATTTCTCTAAATTCCTACCCAACAACACTGTAGAAGTATTTTTACTCCAATAGCACACTCTTTCAAACGTCTCCATTTTTTTGTTTTCATACTGACACTTCCAGGATTCCCTCTCACTCTCAGTTCTTCTTTCAGGCCTTTATTTTGAAGCCAAGAGCAGAAAGGGCTCCATTTTGTCAAACCAATATTAAGTTTCCATTTAAGGCTAACAAGGCTAGGGCTAAGTTTCTATCCCAACAATAATGATGCAGGCCCCAAGGTCTTATAAACCACGATATATCACCCTAGATATCTAGCCAGAAAAAGACGTTATGAAAAACCCTAGAAACACCCTAGATAACAGCCAGTCAGCTTAAAGGTCAAGACTTTCTGCTTAAAGTCATATATAACCTGGCTTGTGACCCCCTGGGGGAAGTTTGTAGCTTGTTGGTAGAGGGAATAAAGCTTTGTTTTGCTTTATTACAACTGTGTGGTCTTTTTTTCTTTTTTTTTGGTTCTTGGGCCACACCCAGTGACACTCAGGGGTTACTCCTGGCTATGCGCTCAGAAGTCACTCCTGGCTTGGGGAACCATATGGGAAACCGGGGGATCGAACCGCGGTCTGTCCTAGGCTAGTGCAGGCAAGGCAGGCACCTTACCTCCAGCGCCACCGCCCGGCCCCAACTGTGTGGTCTTGTCCTTCAACACTGGACCCTAACAGATCTGACCATACACCTAATCTAAGATGCTTCTGGGGCCCGGGAGATAGCATGGAGGTAAGGCGTTTGCCTTTCATGCAAAAGGTCATCAGTTCGAATCCCAGTGCCCCAAATGGTCCCCTGTGCCTGCCAGGAGCAATTTCTGAGCATGGAGGCAGGAGTAACCCCTGAACACTGCCGGGTGTGACCCAAAAACCAAAAAAAAAAAAAAAAAAAAAAAGATGCTTCTTCCCCCACCCCTCTTACCTCCAAACCTACTGCAGCCTTATAGCCAGTAGGCACTGGAGTTTCCTAAGCTGCATTGGAAAACTGGAGTTTCCAGACATGAAGTCTAGGGCTCCAGCCTGCAGCAACTTTCTTCTTTCCATCCCAATATTAAGAGACATCTAGATTCCACACCCCATTCCTTGACAGAATTGTCAAACTCTCTGAAGCTTTCTGAAGCTCTCTCAAACTTTCTGAGGTTCAGTGGGTATGAAGAGAGACAGTGTTTTGTTTTAAGGCCACGGGGCTGATTGTAGATCCAGAGGTTGGATATTCTGGCTCCACCTGCAGCCCCAGTAACATCACCATCACCAACAGGTTTGAACTAGATTCCTTTGGGTAGCAAATTCTTTGGTTGACTGTTCTGGTCTTTTGAGGGGAAACTTAGGAGTCACACCCAGTGGTGCTTTGAAGGTACCTCTCAACTCAGTGCTTAGGGAATCATGGGCTAGCCTGGACATCCTACATGGAAGCATGCACTTCAGCCAACTGAGCTGTATCTTTGCCTGCAACTTATTGCTATTATTTTTTGGGTTTGAGGTTCATACCTTGTTGTTCTCAAGAATTATTTCTGGCTTGGTGCTTAAGAGATATTCTTTTTTTTTTTTTTTTTTGGTTTTTGGGTCACACCCGGCAGTGCTCAGGGGTTACTCCTGGCTCCATGCTCAGAAATTGCCCCTGGCAGGCACGGGGGACCATATGGGGCAACGGGATTCAAACCGATGACCTTTTGCATGAAAGGCAAATGCCTTACCTCCATGCTATCTCCCAGGCCCCAAGAGATATTCTTGACAGTGCTTAGGAGATTGGGTGATACTGGCTGATCAAACCTGAACCTCTTATATGAAAAACTTATGTCCAAGGCCATTGTGTTTTCTCCAACCCTGTCTTGATTTTGTTTTTTGGAGTACTGCTCTTACTCTTCAACATTGATATAGGCCTCATCCTTAAGTAATAGAAAGTGACTTTTTTTTTTTTTGTCTTTACATTTCAAAAGGGGGAAGTACTAGATTCCTGGAAGAAGAGTTAATTTTACATCATTAAATGTCTCATTTTTTCCCTCAAAATCAGAATATAGTAATTTCTTTTTTTATTTGTTTGGGTTTGTTGTTGTTGTTTTTGGGTCACATCCATCGGTGCTCAGGAGTTACTCCTGGTTCTGTGCTCAGAAATTGCTCCTGGGGGGCTGGGCGGTGGCGCTGGAGGTAAGGTGCCTGCCTTGCCTGCGTTAGCCTAGGACGAACCGCGGTTTGATCCCCCGGTTTCCCATATGGTCCCCCAAGCCAGGAGTGACTTCTGAGCGCATAACCAGGAGTAACCCCTGAGCGTCACTGGGTGTGACCCAAAAAACAAACAAAAAAGAAAAAAGAAAAAAGAAATTGCTCCTGGAAGGCTCAGGGGACCACAAGGGATGCTGGGAATCGTACTGGGGTCTGTCCAGGATTGGCTGCATGCAAGGCAAATGCCCTACCATTGTGCTATCATTCTGGCTCCATGCCATTTCTTTTTGATGATAAAAATAATACACGTTTTAAAATTCAAACTCATAAGAAAAATTAAATATGGGAGGAAATAAAAATCAACCAAGTGGCTGAAGATGTGACTTAAGTGCAGAGCTCAAGCCCAGCAAGTGAGGCTCCACATTCATTCCCCAGCACTAAAAATCCAAAACTGTGCTTGAAAGACTCTGGTTGCCCTCATGCACTGCTGGGGGTGAACCCTGTTGAAAGGAAATCAGTCAGAGCCAGGAGATGTCTCTTTGTATGTAGAAGCATGGGTTTAGATTCCTGGCATTGACTTGGCCTGGGGTGACTCCTGACCTGTGAGCCAGAAGCCGTTACTGTGCACCAACAGGTGTGGCTTAAAAAAGCATCAATCAACTAAATGGTCTCTTCTAAAGAAAATCTAAAGGTAAATTTAGATTATTTATCGAATGTTATCTTATTAACAATTAATGGTCTCTTCTAAAGATAATCATGTCTAAATAATTATCTTCTAAATTATCTTCTAAAGATAATCATGTGCTTTAAAATTATAAAACATATTGGGCCTGAGAGATAGCATAGGGTAGGGTGTTTGCCTTGCATGCAGAAGGTCGGTGGTTTGAATCCCGGCATCCTATATGGTCCCCTGAGCCTGCCAGGAGTGATTTCTGAGCACCGAGCCAGGAGTAACCTCTGAGCAAAGCCGGGTGTGACCCAAAAAGCAAAACAAACAGAAGTGTTTTGGGGCTTCTGTATATAAATGCAACTCCAGTGCTTGTGACACTTATGTTTTGGGACTCATTACCTAATGTCTCTGAGCCTCAGTTTCTCTTTTCTCTTATCTTTCCTTTTTCCTTTCTTATATTTTTCTTTTCGTTTTTGCATTTAGGTTTTTGGAGCTTACTCCTATCTCTGTTCTTAAGGATCACTCCTGGTGGGATTCAGAGTAATGTGGTCAGCTACTTGCAAGGCAAGTACCCTATATATACCCTCTGTATTCTTCTTTCCTTCCCTCCCATCATTTTTTTGTTTGTTTTTTGGACCACACCTGTTGATGCTCAGGAATTACTCCTGACTATGTGCTCAGAAATCGCTTCTGGCTTGGGGGGCATATAGGACGGTGGGAGATCGAATCGCAGTCTGTCCTAGGTTAGTGCGTGCAAGGCAAATGCCCTACTGCTTTAGCCACTGCTCTGGCCCCACCTCCCATCCTTCCATTTTCCCTCTTCCCTTCCTTCCTTCCTTCCTTCCTTCCTTCCTTCCTTCCTTCCTTCCTTCCTTCCTTCCTTCCTTCCTTCCTTCCTTCCTTCCTTTCTTCCTTCCTTCCTTCCTTCCTTCCTTCCTTCCTCTTGATTTGTGTCTACAAACCTATAATAAGGGGCTTACACACTTTTCACATTCAATGAATGGTAAGTGTAAACACTTTCTCATGTTACCTAACTTTCTAACCCACTTGTTCCATCTTATATTTCACTGTCTTCAATGTAATTGAACTTACATCAAGAGAACATGAACAGTATTCCCCAGTGATACCACCTTTAAGGCATTCTGGGACTATCCAGGGTGTGAGTGTGGAGGGGCTCTATAGTAGTCTCAAGAACAGTGGGAGAGCG
>PVKC010047188.1:0-11102 GCA_004027635.1 Crocidura indochinensis | reverse complement strand
TAATTAGGGGAGTCCTGAACCCCTCTCTCAGACATTGAGATTCGCTAGCTGTGGGGTAGGTGGGGTCCAAAGTCTTGCATTTCTTTCTCTGTGTGTGTGTGTGTGTGTGTGTGTGTGTGTGTGTGTGTGTGTGTGTGTGCGTCCATGCATGTGATACTTGGCAGTGCTTGGTTACTACTATCTCTACTTGGTTACTCCTGGCTTTGTACTCAGGAGGTATTCCTGACAGTGCTGGGGGTGTGGGGAGATGTCAGCAACTGAACCCAGTTCTGCTGTGTTCAAAGCAAACACCCTCCCTGCGTGCTGTCACTCCAGCCCCAGCCTTGAATTTCTTGCACTTTCCCAGGCAGTGCTGCTATGGGTGGTTTGGACACTGTTCTGGAAGTGGCAATGATATAGGCAGCCCTATTTTATCTTAACATTTGCTTCCCACTTTCAAGACACCCTGTTTGTCTTTCTCCCTTTATAGACTATACATTGACTGGGATAAAGAATCTACTTCCCCCTCAGTATATCACTAGTCACTAACGCCTGGGCTATTTATTGTTGGTGTTCCAGAAAAATGGTAATTGAATGAAAGAAATGGCCTGTTCTTGTTTAGGTCAGAAAGTTAGAGTTATTTTGCTTCTCATCATGGAAGAACTTTCTGTGGGGAATATTTGAGTCTAAGGGTATATGGCACTTAACCGGCCTCTTCCATATGCCCTTATCTGTCCCTGATATATAGATCGGTTCATGGGTATGGCAGTTGAGAACTCCCTGTAGAGATCAGAGACCAATGGGGCACTCTGGAGAGATTTGGAATTCTTTTGTTCTCTAACATGAAAACATGGAATGGATTTAAGGCACTTCTCTGTTGTAAAAATATAAAATATAGAGTCCTAATGTTGAGGTGAGGTCTTTCTTGGCACAGCTTAATGAGGCGTCTGTAACCCCTTTGGCCTGCGGGTTTGAAGGTTGCAGGAAAATGGTGGAGAGATTCACAAACAATTGAAGTTTCGGGAGTCAACCAGTTTCATTACATAGCCCTAACCACCATGTGCATTTCTCCACATGACTTCTATGCTAAGCTTTTTAAGTACACCCCTTCAGCTTTCCTCCATCCATCCTTGCTTCATCTGATCTTTTCTCTCCTTCTCCCTCTGCCAGCCCTATTATGCTTTCTTTAGGATACCCTTCATCCCAGGTGTGGTCGGGTCTGATCATTCAGGTGGGATAAACAGGAAGTTGGGAGAAGGGTAGCACTTCTCTAGCATTCTCCATACCCAAATGGCTTCTGAACACAGCGGTCTCATCCGTTTACCTCACGCCGTCTTTGGGACCCTGTTGACTGTATGCAAAATGAAGGGGTCTATGATACGACACTAGGGCTCTGGTCTGGAACCCAACCCACCTTAAAGGCTTCAACTGTGTGCTAACTGAATCATGTTTATAATAAAACTTTATGCCATTTTTTACAGAGGTGCAAACCATTGTTGACAACAATGATTAAAACCTTGCCGGAGAGTGGCAGGAGTGGGCTCGCATGGTGGTAGCAGCAGTTAGCAGGAGGAGTCGACTTTGACTCCCTTCCACAGTGCTCTTTTGCTGACAGTCTTGGTGGTTTTAGAGAACAGGGGCTTCTCTTGCTAACTTCCATGATTTTGAACCCAAGGAGGGAGTTGGGGGTTCTATGGGAGTCCAGGAACGAAGAGGAATGGGAGGGCAGGCCAGTGTGCTGGGGGTCAGGAGGTTGGTTGCACCTGTGGACTTGTGTTCCACCCTCACTGTCCTGCTTCACATCATCTGAGCTTGTTTATGGCCCATTCTTAGCCTTTTCAGACCCTTTCACTGCCTCTGCGCTTTCTAGTACTTTTCGACCTCTGCTCTGCCATGGCACTGCCATCCATATGCATCTACTCAGATTGATTTTCTCTTCCTGGTGATCTTGATGCTGCTTATCCATATCCCCTCAACAAGCATCAGGCTCCACTCTTGGTCATGAAGAGCTTTCTTTGCTGACCTTCCTCGAGTCACAGGTGCTGGGCTGAAAGGGGGAGGGGTCTGAGAGGAAGACGAGGAGCGAGCAGGGTTAGAAGAGAGAGGTCTGGAGGCAGGTGGAGGAGGTGGGTTTTCTACAAATCGGGCTTCCAGTTTGACTCTCTCTCTCTCTCTCTCTCTCTCTCTCTATGTCTCTCTCTGCCTCTATGCTCAGGCATCATTCCTAGTGATGCTCAGGGTAGGTACCAAATACAGTGCTGTGGACTGAATGCAGGGTCAGTCTTGTACAGGACAAGCACCTTCCTCTCTAGCTTCTTTCCTCAGCTCCATTCTTAGAACTTTTCAAGTAGAGGCATCAGTCCTCCTTTCCTCAATCCAGTCCTGATTGCTTGTGCCCAGGATCCACTAGACACATGCTAAGAGGCTGTAGTAGTGGGGAGAGGAAATAGATACACAGATTGATGGAACTGAAAGGGAGCAGTCACGATGGACAGTGGTGACGGCAGCTGGACGCGGCCGCTTCTCTTCCAGGCAGGAAGGCGTGGGTTCTCATGAAATAGTGACTCCTACATCAGAAGCACAGAGTGCAGCTGCCTGCATCCCGCACCTTCATTTGCAGGGCAGTGGGGATGGGGTGGGGGTGGGAGTGGGGAGATTTCCACCTGCGTCCAGCTTGCCTCTCGAACATTCTCTGCCCACTTGATTGCTTCTTTGCCAGCATCTCTTCTAGTCACTTTCCTGCCCATGCCCAATTCTTGAGATGCCTTTTATGTCATTATGACCTGGTACACAGCACTCCTATGAGCAGGACATACGAGATATCAATATACAAGTCAGGCCTTCACACACGGGCACCCTCCTCCATGCATTCTGCCCCAGTGACTGCCAGACACCGGCCAGAATACCCTGGTGGTATTCACCAAGTGCTGCCCTCGCATTTGAATTTGGCGTTGGGATTTGGTGGGTGCATTTTGGTAAGTTGCGTGCTTCTTGGTGTACATGGGTTGACTTCTGATCCGGTTGCTTTTGCTGTTAGTTTTTGTCCGTTATTAGAATAATGAGAGGATTCGCGGGGGAAGAGGGGAATCAGATGGGTTCAACTCCATTGGGGAAAAAAGAATTCTGTTTCGTGTGTGTGTGTGTGTGTGTGTGTGTGAGTGTGTTTGTATGTTTGTATATCCGTGTTAGAGACAGAGAGCCTTTGAATAGCACATTCTTTTTAACCCTTTAAAACTCTTTGCTTGCTTACCTTAGGGGAACTGAAGAGTATGTCCCTGTCCTTTAAGTGATCTGAGCCTCAGTTTTGCCATCTCGTAAATGGATCATAATATTTGGCAGGCCACTTCTCAAGGGTTGTGAGATGCTCAGAGGAGATGGGGTATATGAAATGTTTCATCCGTGGCAATAAGTCTGTGAGTTGAACTTAGATTTTCCTAGGCCTATTGAGTGGTTTGATTTATATTTGATGAAAACTCACTGTTAGGAAAATCTCAAAGGTGACATTTGAAGGTTATATATTGCAGCTTTAAAAAGTTGTGGGGAGAACTTGGGATCAAACTTGAATGGTCTTTCTTCTCTGAACATTGTAGATGTTCTTGGGAAGGACTGCTTCCTGGAGTGGGGTTTGGGGATTTTTCTAGAAGAAGGAGAGAGTATGCGGGGGTTTCACAGACGGCCTGTTTTCTCTAGGGACCATGAAGTAGGATGCTCATAAAGACTGAATTCTTTGCAGTCTGTCTGGAATTCTCCCTTTCTTCCTAAGTCTCCTTTTTCTAAAGGTTCTCCCTCCCCCTAGTTCCATGACAGTGGTCCTTGGCAGGTCCTAGCTTAGGCAGCAGGTAAATGGGAGGATGGAGCAAAATCCTCCTCTCCCCTTTTCCAAACCACCATTTTTACTTCCTCACTGCCTCAAAGAGCTTTTGTTTCCTTTGCCACCGGCTGCTGCGCTTTTCAGCGTCAAATTTGATTTGCACGCCCCCTAGTGGCAGTTCCGAGGCACTCCCCCCATTTTTGATCCTGTTTGTTTTTCCTCCTTGTTTTTTTTTCTTTTCTTTTCTTTTCTTTTACTTTCTTTTCTTTTCTTTCCTTTTTTATTGATTTTTGGGCCACACCAACAGCAGTTCTTGTCTCCCAGTTGTTACTACTAAGTTTTATCCCCAGTTCACACATGTGAACTCAAAGGTTCTGTGATCCTGCTTTGCCACACTAGTGGAACGTGGGGACAAGGGATTTGAATCTTATATTTGGGCAGTGGGGAGGAGTAAGCTTTGAAGGAGCTTCAGAAAAAATGATGGGGTTAAATGCATTGTGGACTTTTTTTTTAACAAGTAGTTTAAAAAGAATGAAAATGGCAGAGTTTGATTCTTTCTTTGAACTGTTTCACACAATTGGGCAGTTGGAAGGAAGGAGAGTTGGCATTCTTGGGAGTGGGAGAGGGTACATTGGTGATTGGTGTGCAGTTGGAATAACATGCATTAGAAACCATTATTAATAACAGCATCATAAATCACAGACTCTCATTGAAAACTAAAATTAAAAAATGAGACAAAATAGAATTAAAATTAAAAATTAGGGGCCCGGGAGATAGCATGGAGGTAAGGCGTTTGCCTTTCATGCAAAAGGTCATCAGTTCGAATCCCGGTGCCCCATATGGTCCCCCGTGCCTGCCAGGAGCAATTTCTGAGCATGGAGCCAGGAGTAACCCCTGAGCACTGCCGGGTGTGACCCCAAAAAACCCAAAAAAATTAAAAATTAAAATCTGAAGATATCTGAAGATAATCTGAAATGTGGTATGAATATTTGATTATAAGAATGATCACTGTAGGGCCGCAAATACTGTCCAGTGGGTTGAATGCTTGCCTTGCATTCAGCTACCTCAAGGTTTGATTCTTGGAACCACAGAAGATCCTCTGAGCCCTGCCAGAGTGATCCCCAAGAACAGTCAGGAGTAAGCCTTATTAATACTGCCAGATGTGACCCCAAACCAATAAAAGCAAATAAAAAAAAAGAAAAGAATGATCACTTGAAAACAAACAAACAAGCCTCTTCATTGCTTTAGAAAAACATCATTCACCGAGTATCCAATATTTCCTATTCTGTCCTGTTAATGACTTGGGTATACAAAGAAGTCTGAAGCATGTTATTCATCTTTCAGAAATTTCTGTTCTGCTTCAGATTTGTTTAAATTTCTTCCCTTGAGGGAAAAAGAAGTCAGTATTGGAGTGATCATTTTTATTGGTGTTTAGTATTTCGATTTTATCTTAGTAAAGACGCACACTCTGTGCATTTGCTCCTTTCTTGTTCTAGTCCTTTTCAGTGGAGAGAGAAGCCCAGGACAGTTACCCCGACGAGCCCTGGAGGATAACAGAGGAGCAGCGTGACTACTACGTCAATCAGTTTCGGTCTCTACAGCCTGACCCCACGTCCTTCATTTCAGGTAACAAAACCATGCATTCAGCTTGGGGGCTCAGAGACACACAAAAAAGGGAGCAATGACTTTCCATGTTTCCCTTTGTTTTGCCTTTATTTTTTTTCTGTTTTGTTTTTGGGCCACACCCAGTAGTGCTCAGGGGTTTCTCCTGGCTCTGTGCTCAGAAATTACTCCTGGCTGGTGCCAGGGACCATATGGGATGTCATGATCAAATCCAGGTCAGCTATTTGGAAGACAGGTGCCCTCCCCACTGTTGCTATCCCTCCAGATTTTCCTCTAAGATGGATTTTTGATTCATACTATAACCATGTAGAAAACACTTGGCAATACACTTGGGAAAGGATGTGTCTGTTTTGAAGAGATTAAATGGGAACATGGGGTGTGTGTGTATGTGTGTGTGTGTGTGTGGTGTATGTGTGATGGTCCTAGCCCTGTGCCTTATTAAGGAAGAGCAGGGCTGGACATGTATGTGTGTGTGTGTGTGTGGGGGGTATGTGGTTTGTGTGTGTGTGTGGTGGTGCTAGCCCTGTGCCTTATTAAGGA
Source organism: Crocidura indochinensis (assembly GCA_004027635.1). NCBI lineage: Eukaryota > Metazoa > Chordata > Mammalia > Eulipotyphla > Soricidae > Crocidura > Crocidura indochinensis. The sequence continues at coordinate 5,149 of PVKC010047188.1, read as the reverse complement.
AGAGCAGGGCTGGGCATGACTAAGTGGGGGCACCATGGGGCCTCCTTCAGTCACAGGAGGGCAGAGATGTGTGCATCACCTGGAGCTTTGCTGCCAGGCTTGGCATTGCCCATGCCTGATACGGTCCAAGTCACACTTGTTTGCTTGGTCTTCATTATTTTCCCTCCAGTTTTTCCAAAGAGAAGTGAAACTATGGAAGGAAACTTGGCCCACATTTGTCTCTCTGCATCTCTACTTCTGGATTTTCTTCAAACTCTGTATTCCCATGGAGTTCCCATGTGGGGAGAACTGGATGTCATTCCTATGTGCTTACATTTTTTTCTGAGCTGAAGACTAAACAGTGAAACAGTATAGCCTGGAAGCACAAAGCTAGGCTGAGACTTTCTTTATAGATTTCAGTCTTGGAGAGTGGCCACATGTCCTTGAGAACTGTCGCTTATCATATTGAAGGGTGGACACAGACTGATTTTCTTGGGGCAAACAAGGAGGGTTATTGAAGTGTTCCTCCAGACAAAGGCAGACACACTTTTCTGATATGTGATAATAGCCAAATTGAAGTGAGAGTATTGCAAATCTAATTACTGTTGACAGCATGGTTTGAAAAACAATGCAGGGGGCCGGGCAGTGGCGCTGGAGGTAAGGTGCCTGCCTTGCCTACGCTAACCTAGGACGGACCACGGTTCGATCCCCCGGTTTCCCATATGGTCCCCCGTGCCTGCCAGGAGCGACTTCTGAGCGAATAGCCAGGAGTAACCCCTGAGCGTCACTGGGTGTGGCCCAAAAACCAACCAACCAAACAAACAAACAAATAAAACAATGCAGATGGAGCTGGGAAATATTACAGTGATTAAGGTTCATGATCAGCATGTGCATGGCCCAGGTTTGGTTCCCAGCACTGCATGTTCTCCCAAGCATTGCTGGGTGCAGCCCTGGATGCCCCCTGAGCACTGTCTTGGAGACGTCCCCCCACCCCAGTGTTCCAGTTCACTGGCGATCGATGGTGGGCTGTTCCTTTTCAGTACCACTTGAGTGGTTCCCCAGCACAAATTAAACAGGAACCCAAATCACACGTGTGGACCACTTACTAACCATACCACGTCCTTGCCTAAGGGAACATCTTTATAAGTATGCAGAGAGTTGGCCAGATATAAATAGTGGTTAGGGGCTGTTTGTATTTTCTTTGGCCTTCTTTGTTGTGCGAACTTTCAAAAATGATACGAGTGCCTCTATCACAAATCCATCTCTAACTGCCTTTCACACAGTGCCAGTAATTAGTTTTTAATCTATATACTTCTTTTAGCCCGGATGATTTGGAAGCAATTACCAGACCATTTTATTTGAAAATACTTCAGAATTTATCTCTAAAGTTAAGTCTATTTTTTGGAAAGTATGTATGCAGCTTTCTAATTCCTTACTATCCATTCTTTAATATCAATCCATTTGGGAATCAATATTTGTATTTGTATGGTAGGAGATAGTTTCTCAATTGTATTTTTTGTTTTTAAGTAATAGCCATCAAGTATGTTACTTTGCTTGGGAATCTCCATTATCACAGTTTGATTTATTAAAAACATTTCTTTCCCTCATTTAATGGTTTAAACATTCTTGTCAAAATTCAGTTACATTGAAATGTGAGGGTCTGTTTATGGATATTAATTATAGTCCATTAGTAATGCATTTAGCCTAATGCCAGTACCACATTTTAAGCTTTGAAACTGGGGGATTTGAAGAACAAAGTTCTTTAGTCCTTTGTTTTTAAGGACTGGGTTTTAAAATTTTGTGGTTCCATACACTTATTTTCTAAAGTACAATCTACAAAAAAGAATACTACAAATCCTATTTTTCTTTTGTTTTGGGGTCACACCCAGCAATGTTCAGGGTTTATTCTTGGTTCCGCACTCAGGATTACTCCCTGCTGACTTGTGGGACCATATAGGATGCTAGGGATCAAACTGATTCAGCTGTGTGCAAGGCAAATGCCCTACCTGTTTGTAGTATTGCTAGAGTATGTTTACCTGTTCTCTCTGTTCCTTTCCCCTCCCCTAAAGGCAGTCATCTTTTTGAATGGTTTATCTGTGTTGTTTTTTTTAAACAAAAGCAAGTATACACATGTGTATCTCTATACATTTTTCTTCTCTCCATTTACCTTAAATGATAATATACTGTTTATTTCTTTACCCACCTGGATTTTTTTTCACTTAATATATCCTAGAATATTTCTGTTACCCTAGAGATTGTTCTACAGTTATATAGATATAATTCCTGTTTTATTTTAAAAGCGGGTGTTATTCAATATTGTGAATGTGCAAGCACCTGGTCCCTGTTAGGATTATTTCTACTCTTTACTATGATAACCCTTTCTATTGTAAATAGTCCTTTCTGTGTTATATATTGATGTTTTTGTGGGTGTGTCTTTAGATAATTTGGACGTGGGATTTTTGGGTCAAAAGTGATGTTTCTGGGTGTTATAAAATACCTCTTCTTGGCCCGGAGAGATAGCACAGCGGTGTTTGCCTTGCAAGCAGCCAATCCAGGACCAAAGGTGGTTGGTTCGAATCCCGGTGTCCCATATGGTCCCCTGTGCCTGCCAGGAGCTATTTCTGAGCAGACAGCCAGAAGTAACCCCTGAGCACCGCCCTGTGTGGCCCAAAAACAAAACAAAAAAAAAATACCTCTTCTTTGGGATAGTGTCACTTTGTAATCTTACAACATTGTATTAATACCACGGTCTTCCCAAAACATGTTGTCTAGTAATTTATATGTTTATATTTGTTAGTCAAGAAGTTATATACTTGCATGATGTCAATTTGCAGATTTCCTAGGCATAAGGTTGAGGGCCTGGAGTAATAGGACATCTAGAATCGTGTTTGCCTTGCATGGAGTTGGCCCAGGTTCGAACCCTAGCATGCCATAGGGTTTCCAGAGCAGGCCAGTAGTGATTCCTGGGCTCTGGGCCAGGTCTAAACCCTGAGCACCACCAGATTTGGCCTAACCACTCAAACAAACAAGCAAACAAACAAAAAACCCAAAAACCGCCACCACCACCAACAACAACAAAAAAGAAAAGCTTGAATTGGTTGCATAGGAAAGTCTTTAGATCTTCCCATTTTGTTATAGTCATAACATTTTATTTTCTATTTGTTTTGTTGGTTGTATTCCCCGTTTCTTTTGAGCTGTTCCTTATTGTATAAAGATCTGTAGATATTGACTGTGGTAACATTTTATCACTGATCTATCAGTACTTTGTAAAGTAGTTTATTGATTAAGAAAGTCTTTTTCCTGGGGGGGGGGGAGGCAGAGTATTATCACAGTGAGTAGGGCATTTGCTTGCACGTGGCCAACTTGAGTTCAATTTCTGGCATCTCTTATGGTCCCCCGAGCCTTTCAGGAGTAAGTTCTGAGCACAGAGCCAGGAGTAACCCGAGTGCTGCCAGGTGTGACCGCACAAAACAAAAGCATATAAAAGAAAGTCCTGAGGCCGGAGAGATAGTACAGCGGTAGGGCATTTGCCTTGCATGCAGCCGACCTGGCAGGGCCCCGGTTTGATTCCTGGCAACCCATGTGGTCCCCCAGTCTGCTGGGGGCGAGGGCGATTTCTGAGTGCAGAGTCAGTAGTGGCCTCTGAGTGCCACCAGGTATGGCCCAAGGGCCAATCAATCAAGTTTGGGGGAGAAAAGTAAAAAAAAAAGAAAGAAAGAAAGAAAGAGAGAGATAGAGGGAGAGAGAGGGGAGAGAGAGAGAGAGAGAGAGAGAGAGAGAGAGAGAGAGAGAGAGAGAGAGAGAGAATCCTCATGAAAAGAAAAGTTGGAGTTCATGTTGGAATATTTCCTGGCTGAGAGCTTTTAAGCCTCACCATTCCCTCTTCTGCCCCATCGATGGGTCTCAAACTAGTCAAAGTATGGCTGAAGAGAATCAGGAAAGGGGACTGATTGACTGGCTTGAGGTTCCCAAGGTAAGGTAACCACATTGGAACATGGAATTGGAATGAGGGTTCCAGTCCACTGAAATTCCCGGGGCACCGAAGGAGGGAAAACAAGACTTTATCATCACTGCCCTCTTCTGGCACGTAGCTGCCAAAGCATGTGAATCAGCTAACTGGTGGCTGTTCCTAATCGTCCTGGAATACCTTTGATACAAGTCTGCCTGCACAGAGAAGCCAGGCCCTGTGTTTAGTTGTGACTTTGGCCCCAGTAAGCTTAAAGAAAAAATATCCAGGGTTTGGGGAGAAAAAGATGCTGACGAGAGACGGTCTTTGTATCTATGACTAGTAAGTAGGTTTTAAAGATATTCGTGAGAAATTTTTGACAAGTTGGTGGTGTTGGTGGTGACCCATCACCTAGCAACATTGTATTTTAGTTTGCTGGAAACTAGTAGAAGGTCACTTGGCTCAGTGGGTACTTTGCCTTTAACCCTTGACAATCGATGGATGAAAAATAACTGCTCAAGAGTCCCTTAGAATTCATTGTTGTAAGGTCACTTACAAAAGCTTGTGATTGTTTTGGGAATCTTTATACATTTAGAATAAAGTTTGGGGCTTTGGCTTTACTCTTATTCTTTTTAAAAATTAGGATTTTGCAGGGGCCACATCTAGCAGTGCCCAGGGATTACTCCCGTCTCTGGCTCAGGGATCACATCTAGCTGTGCTTGAGGGACCATTTGAAGTGCTGGGGATCAAATATGGATATACCCCATGCAAGGCAAGTTCCTTCCCTCCTCCTCTATTATCTCTCCAGCCCCTGATTGAACCCTTTTTAATTTTTTAATATTTATTGGGCTTTGGGGCCACACCCGCAGTGCTCAGGGCTTACTCCTGGCTCTGCGCTCAGAAATCGCTCCTGGCAGTCTCAGGGGACCATATGGGATGCTGAGATTGATCCCAGTTCTGTCCTGGGTCGACTGCATGCAAGGCAAACACACTACCACTATGCTATCACTTGGACCTCCCCTTTTTAATTTTTTAAATGTTCAAATTGATGTGTTTGAATTGTGAAACTGTTTTGGGAGGTGAAAACATACACATTTGCTTTTAAGAGATAAGCATAGGTTCTAACCCTTTAAGCTCACTTGAAACTTGGAATTATGTAATGTATAAAATGAGGTGAGTGCTTTTAACTGAGATGGGTGAATTTATGATGAATAAAGAAAGTAG
>PVKC010047187.1:0-11102 GCA_004027635.1 Crocidura indochinensis | reverse complement strand
AAAAAAAAAAAAGAAAGGGTGGGGCCAGAGCAGTGGCGTGAGCCTTAGGGAATTGCCTTGTACACACTGACCTATGGTCCCCTAAGCCAGGAGCAATTTCTGAGCACATAGCCATGAATAATAATAATCCCTGGGCATCACTGGGTGTGGCCCAAAAACCAAAAAAGAAGAAGAAAAAAGAGAGAAGAAAGGGGGAAAAAAAAGAAGAAAAACAAAACAACACAAAAAGCAAAAACTTTCATTGGTTCTTTATTGTTGCTGCTTCCGTGGCATTAATTCACAGGCCTCGGCGGCTGGTTATTTGAGTCTTCTAGGGAGTCAGTGTTTATAAGTGAGATCTACTCTGCATGGCCCTTTCTAGATCCTGCTTGGCTAAAGCTGTAAATGATCTAGTCCTGAACTTCTCATTGTTGACCTGCACACTCTGAAGGCAGCTGACTTGGGTGGAGTGACCGAACTTCTGTGTATTCTCACTTTTTCTGCCTCTGAGCAGGATGCTCTCAATACCTCTGGACGCTTCTTCATTGTCAACAAGGAAAATTATACTGAGCTGAACATCCTGAACCTTCAGATCACGGAAGACCCTGGCGAGTATGAATGTAATGCCACCAACTCCATTGACACTGCCTCAGTTGTCACCATCCTCAGGGTACGGAGCCACCTGGCCCCTCTTTGGCCTTTTCTGGGAATTCTGGCTGAAATCATCATCCTTGTGGTGATCATTGTTGTGTATGAGAAGAGAAAGAGGCCAGATGAAGTTCCTGACGGTAAGATCATCCCTACAAAATAGCCTTAATATTGGGGTTGGTTTCCTAGGGGTGGTTTCCAAGTACCCAAAGAGAATGATAAAGATTTTGGGGTTCAGTTGCAAAAGGAAAGAAGGAAAATTCTTATACCTGGTTTTCTATTCCACTCCCAAGATTTTTTCATTAGCCACCTAGAGCTATAATTTTAGCTCTCCTTTGTTGGGTGTTTTCCAAATCCCAATCCTCTCTGGATCGGGCAGCTGTCAAGTCTCTTTGTTCAGCTCTGTCCTCCTTCAATACAGATCATCAGTCAGATTGAGCTTGAGGAGAATCCAAGTCAAGCCTAGAAGCCACCCCAAGATCGCAGGCCACCTGGCCTTTCAGGCAGATTTAAGGTATCTAACTGGCTGTCACATGGTCGCCCGGCATAGCCCCTGTAGGTAACTGTCCTAGCCCCAGAAAGAACTGTTGGAACAAGCTACCCTGTGCTGCCTGGGTTGTCTTTTCTTGAGGCAGTCACCCACTGTTTGGCTTTTCTGTGTGTCTTCCACAGATAAGGGTGCTGGCAAGCCTGTGAGGCTCCCCATTCATGCTTGAATACATGCCCCCCAGGTAGTAGCCTCAAGCTGGCCTAGGGTAGAGAAGGAGTGAATAAGGGTGAATCCTTAACTATCAAAGAGAAAAGAACCTTTGACTTTGGATAGCTTAGAGTGAGAAGAGTCCTGGGGAGTTGGGGGTGGTCGTGGGTATTTCATTTATGACCTATACTCATAGAGAGGGGAGCTTGTGGATGGATCCCTTGTATGGTACAGCTCCAGTTCCAACTGACTCTCTTTCCCCATTCCCCAACTAGCACCACCAGCAGCAAAATAGGAATGGCCAGTCAGCCATGACCACTATGCCTCTCACTAACTGGACAAGGAACATGAGCTTGATGGAGGCCATACTGAGGGTTGGGAGGGGCCTGCTTTGTTTAGGCCTGAGGGTGGGCTGGCACCCTGCTGCACAGAGCTGTTTCTGCCCCTGAGACTGACCGGCTGGACCTCAATAACCATCACATATGTGAGGAGAGCACTTTGGGAGCTGTAGAACTCCCCAGGAAGTGTGGCTGTGAGGTGCTGTTAACTCAGACTCCACAGTAGTGCTTTTTCTTCTTAGCAACTCCTCCATTTTGTTGCTGACACTGAGTATTGGTGTGTTGATGAGGCTGGTTGTAGTTGGAACTGACAGTATGTATGAAGGCCTGTGGATTCCCTGAGCTTGAGGAGGGATGAGATAGGCACCATCTGGGAGCAGGTGGACCTTTGCAAAAAAAAGTTCCCTGCGATGAAAGTGTCCCAAGGAGTTTTGCTTTGTTCTAGAGACACATGGAACACTATTCTGTGAAGCCAAACTGCTTTCTTATCATATATCCCTATATGTTTTTCTTTGGAGTTCTCACTTTCATGCTGTGCCTCATTTGAATCTGAGAAGAAAGGGTGTGAGTTGCCTATCTGGTTTCAGTTGTTCGGGAGCATAATTTCTGCCTTGCTGCTATGAAGGACTATTTTTTAATCTCATCTGAATGGTTTACCTTTCTCAGCTTGTCCTTTGGAAAGATTAGAGAAGCAAAGGACTAAGAAGGAAAAGGCCATCTGTGGTGGGCTTTAGAAACTCCTATTTGAGTTTTATGGCATGTGTTACTGCCTATCTTGGCTGAGTTAGCCTGGCCCAGCAAGATAGTCTGGGCCTTGAAGGAAGCCTCCCAGCACAGGGGAAAGACCTTCAGGGTAGATGTGACTATGGTTGTTGTTTCTGTGGGACACCTGCTGGCACCACCCAATTATCAGCACATCTGATGAGCCTTCAACCTGATTGGGGACCTGTTTAGTAGGAGAGATGACTGGCAACTTTTCTGCACTTTCCTGGCGGGAAAGTAGCTATCTTAAACTAGTAGAGACAGTAAGTGAATCCTTCATAAAAAGAATGACTGTAAGGGTAAGTGCAAAGCAAAACCTTCTTTGTGGAAGAACATTGCAATGCAAGCAGTTTTGACCTTTCTTGTTATTGTTAAATTGGGGTTGAAAGTTCTGGGATCTGGAATTATTGAAAAATGTTTCTTCTCTCCATTCTCTTCCAAAAAGCCAGTGTTACTTAGGTTCCAGGTGTTTGCAACAGTGAGTTTTCTTCTCATCACCTTAAGTTCTTCTGTTTTCCCCTTTCTTTCCTTGAACAAGTCATTACGTAATGTGATGTTCCTCGAGCTATGGCAGCTTCTGATCCAGCCAGTCCCCCCCCTGCCCCACCCCCGACTGCTTTGTAGTCCTAGAGCAAATTGCCCTCCCTTGTTTTTCCCCCCATGCCTACCACAAAGTTTCATAGAAAGGAATATGTACCCTATTCTTTCAGGGGTAAATAAAGTGGCACATTCATACAAATTTGGAATTTTAATGGTGAAGTGTTTTGTGTCTCAGACTAACTGCGGATTATGAAAATGGATTTTTTAACAGGCCAGACATTCTATTTTTTTGGGCTAAGGATATATTTCAGAATATTTAATTATCAAGATATACTTAATATTTATTTCTGACTCATTAAACTTTTTTTTCCTCTGGGCTACACCCATGGTGCTGGGATCACTTCTGTGGGGCTTGGGGGATTGTGCAGTGCTGAGGATTCAACCCTGGTCCTACTTACACATTCTTGAAACTCAGTTCCTTAACAACAATAACAAAAAAGTACAACACAAAGGTATAGAAACACAGATTTGTATTTATAAAGTTTTGTTTGTGTTTTTCACTAGAACAGCAAACAAGATTTTTATTTTTCATGTAACAGATGGCTGTAAGGCTATGGTTTAGCTGCTTCCACAAAAGGAAAAGCCTGTGTATTTTTACTGCAGAAGTGTACTAGGAACACATTCTCTAAGTCAGACTTGGAGGTACATCCCTTTAGTCCACTGTACTCATGTGTGATGCAGATTATGTATACCCCCTTCAGTATTTGCAGAAGAGGCAAGCCCTGGGTCCTGATGAGTGCTTGAGTTAACCAGACTCACCTTGACTGTGCTCTTTGGAAATGTTGAATGATCATTTTTTAAAGCACTCATTCCAGCATGCTGCACCTCTTGAACTATTTCACTCCTGTTGATTTGGTGTATGCTCCCATGGAGTGGACCTGCTTAGTTGAAGGGGCCTCCGGTTCCACCGGGTATTCCAGTGACCTCAGAAGAATGTACAGTATTTATGTTAGGGGAATACTTTTTATAGGTGAGTTAAAGGTGCTCTACCTTAAAGTTACTGGTGGAGAAGATACTTGAGGTTTTAGAGGAACTATTTTAATGGCTCTGATTTATCAAATTTTTTTTTAGAAATTGTTCAGAATTTAGAGCTATTTACCCAAATCTACAAGATGATCAGAATATCAGCATCTAGAGTTGTACAATAGTCAGGTATGTTAGAAAAGAAAGGTGACTTTAAAATGACGTGAGTTACAAGTTCTTACAAGTTCTTACCAGGGGATCATCTGGTCTGTAACAAGTTACCTGACATAGAGCATACATAATAAGGTAAAAGGGAAACAAAGAACAAAGAGGAAACCCAGAATAAGTGTTAACTCTTCTGGGTTATTGGTAGTCTGCTAAAAGTGGACAAGGTATAAGTGAGACAGACCTATGCTCTGTAAGATGAAGGCAATGGGAAGGGAGTTTTGACCAGTCAGCTCTTGGCCATTTTGCCTGTAAAGTCTTTCTTGTTTTTTTGGGGGGGCCATACCTAGTAATGCTCAGGGTTTACTCCTCACTCTACACTCAGAGATCACTCCTGCCGGGCTCAGGGGACCATATGGGATGCTGAGGATAAAATTCAGGTTGGCCGTCTGCAAGCAAATGCCTTCCCTGCTGTATTATTGCTCCAACCCCATGTAAAGCCATCTTTGAGGAGGTACTGCTGTAAGGTAGTCTGATAGCTACCAAATGTGCAATGTGCCCTTCCAGAGGATGGGGCAGAAATGGGTTTGGATCGTATTCAGTTAGGAAAATACTCAGATAAATCCGAGTCCAACATCTCCACCAGGAACTTGACTTACTAAGGGAGATTACTGAAGCATCTTGTTTCCATTCTCCCTGATCTTCCTCCTCTCACCTAGCCAGTGGATGTGAACATTCCTAGGTGGAGAGAACAGTCATTGTTCGAGGCTATTTTTGGCCTGAGGGTTTGGGGTATGTTGATATTTGTCGGTTACTATGACTTCTTTTTTTTCCCCCTCAATTGCATCAAACCCTTAAAACATGGTGGTAAGTGAGCGATCTGCATGCTTTTGGAGTTTGTTTAATCTCCGCTTCAGTCTATACGATGCACAGTTCATGATGTTAACACTTTTCTTCAAGTTTACTTCATTCACTTTCACAACTAATTTGGATTTCAGTTTGCTGTTTTAATCCTCATTTACTTTGATTTTTGTACCTTTTTTTCTGTAGTTCTGTTTTCCCTTTCCCAAGTTCCTGTTAGGGTAAAGTTGTTTCTGTGTCTGAGTGAAGGGAGAGAGGTGCTGCAGAGAGTGATTCCGAGTAGAAAGTAGACAGGAGGTCCTGTCCTCCTTGTCGGTGTGAAGTGAACTGGGGAGAGACACACGAAGGGGCTCAGGCAGTGTCGACATTTGTCTTAACAGCCACTGCTCCCACTTGCAGGCACTACAGCTGCTTGGGGCTCCAGTCCTCTGAGCAGCCCTTTGCATGTTAGCAGGTTGTTGGGCTGAAAAGGGAGTTACTAGGTAGCTACCAGAAAATACTCCCTCAACACCAAAGAGAGAAGAAAAGCTTGTGGGAAAGAGCCTGGGTCGGTATCTGCAGCTTTCGGCTTTGGCAATCGCCGTTCCCTCTCCCTTGCTTTTTCTTTTCAAGATGCCACTAGATTGATATTATTCTTGAATCAGCTCTCTTGCTTTAGAATTTAGTATTTTCAGGTGCACAGCCAGAACACTAAACATATTCTACGTTTGCTCCAGTGTCTGTCCCTTAAGTGCTTATTTCTTCCGAGCATGTTAACTGAGCTGGCTTGGCTGGGATGCTGAGAACATTAGTTTGTTGCTGAGGGAGGGTTAGTCTGGACTCCTGTGTCTTGTTCCTGGTATATGTCTTTATATATAAACACAGATGTCTTGGTTGTCCTTAAGTCGAGTTTGTTCTCTGTACCTGTTGTTAGTTCTAAGACACTGTGATGTGTCACTAATCTATTGTTTTGGTTGATAAATTGTTGGTTTGTGGTTAGTTCTTTTTTCGTTTTGCTTTGTTTTATGGAACTTTTTTTTTTTATTTTTGCTCCAGTCACTGTGTGTGCTGGCGGTGGCTTTGCCTCTCCGTTGCCTCAAAGGAACAGGTGGAGCAATGTCTACCTGGGACAGACATTACTCCTGATGTGTGCTCCTGCAGATGGCTACACTGAGACTGTAATCTTCATAACTGCTTCATGTGCACCAAGCCCCCTTGTGGAATCCTGCTGAGATGTTTTCTAGAAGCTTTTAGTGAATCCAACATTCTGAATCACTCAATCCATCTGACTTTTGTAAAACAAAAAGAAATTAAGAGCATGTATTTGTTTTTCCCCTTAGTGGGCTATAAAAACAAATTTTCTGTATTCCCTGTTTAAAGGGAGTCAAGACACCCTTAGTTAAAACAGGAAAGAAAAGACATATAGACATCTGAATACTACCAATTTAAGGAGCCTTCTCAGTTTAAACCATGTGAACATTTTGGTTTTACATAAAAAGTTGTTTCATGGCTCACTGAGATTTGAGCTCTGGTTTTGTCCAAAGCACAAGAGCGAGCCTTTTCATTTGAACTACCTTTTGAGAGGAATATCAACTTCACTATTGAGCTTTCCCTGATGTGTCACAGAATGTCCTCTGGTATGCTGACACGTGCTGGACTAGCCCAGCAGAGCTGGCCTAATACCTCGTTGAACAATTATGGCCTCCTCTTCCTCCATCACACTCTCCAGACTAAAGACTCCTAAAGATTATATCATAACACGAAAAAAAAAAGGGCTCTTTGGGGAAGTGAGGATGTGTGGCTAATGTATAGTGCGCACACACATCCATCCGTGTTGCAGGATTGAATCAGAATCCCCTGCATTCATCGGAAGAAAACAAACAGCAGGATTTTACAACTGAAATGTTGGTTTGTCTTCTCATCTAAGAGTGAACCACTGGAACTTGGGGACAAGATGAGTATGATGATATTACAGCCTATCTGTCCACTACAGTTGCAGTTTTTCATGACAAGCATTCAAAAGTGTTAACTAAAACCATTGAAACAACATACCTGCCATTAAAAACTTGAATCAAGAAATAACTCCATGAGTGTTTTTGCACCTCCAGATGGAATGGCCTTGACTAAATGCTGTGACTAGCCATGTTTGCCACTTGCAGTTGCTGTTCTGTCACTCTTTATGCACGGTCTCACAAATTTTTCCTTTCTTCTCCTGTTTCCCAATGAACTACTACAAAATGGAATCAACCTTCAAGATGATGAACCAGCTGGGCCAGTGTAAGTACCTTGTTGAAAATTGATTTCAATCGTTTTCTTAATGTCCTGCTTTTTAACAGACAGTGCAGGTAAGTGTGTTGGAGAAGAGTGTTGTAGTGTAGTCTTCTCGACCCAATATGGGCTGTTGGCCATTTCATTCCCAGACAGGCTCTTTGTACAGTTTAGTCTTTCTTAGCAACACCAAGTAGGAAGAAATGAAATCTTTGTTCATCTCATATTGATGTTTTGGAAAACGGCTACCTGAGAAGATTCAGGTTGTGTTAAAGTTAGCTGCATGCTCATTACTGCATCCATCTGGCTATATTTGGACTTGTAGTTCTATCAACATTTGGTTTGTTCAAGAGAGATGGAGTGGCAAATGTAGAATCAACCCAAGATCAAAAGTAAGATTGGCAACAGTGCTAAACTACACAGGGCACAGCTTTGCCTGGATAGAACCCGAGTATCGCTTGGGAACGGCAGGGATGGGAAAAGTACCTGTGAATCACCTGCTTTGGGAGTCAAAAGGCTTTCTCACTGAAGGCATATAGGCACTTTACACAGGAATACTTTTATGGTCTATTTTATGGCCTAGATCATGCAGTAAAATTCTTCTCCACCAGGGATGGCAGTGAAAAGAGCCCCTGTATTTCCATGTGAGTTAAACTTTCAAAGTTGAGCTTGAGTTGAACTCTGTATGACTCTTATGATGCAATTTTTCCTCCAAAGGAAAACCAACTCTACCAACAATCACAAAGATAAAAACTTGCGCCAGAGAAACACAAATTAAATACTGCTTATAATGTAAGTATGGCCTTCTTTATAAGTTTTAAGTTATATTTAATGTGTTTCATTAAATATATGAACGTGTCACAAATGAGAGAACCTCATTTATTTCAGAGCAACTGATGATAATGTAGTAATTTTAGCTGCCAAAAAGAACGTTTTTCATCTGCATTGGTTCAGCTATTCACATAATTGCTGTTTTACTTCATAAATGATGTTTCTTTAAAAATTCTTTTTACTTATACCTTTGAAAAGACATAAAAAGTATCTCTTGGGTGGTTATTGCAGAGGCAGGAATGGAGGAGGCCTGATACATGGAGATCAGAATTTCACCCCTCATCCCTGAGCATGCTGTTTGTCCCAAAATCTGACCTGATGTGTAGCCTGTGGGGGCTCAGGTGTATGTTTCCTTTTAAGTTTACAAATACTCTTTTTCTTTTCTTTACAGATCTTTAGGTTCCTAAAACCGGCACCATGACCTGCTAAATTTTCTGCTTGGACCTCTTTGGTTCTCTCCCCTTTCAAGTGAGCAACACAACAATGACTGTCTAAAGCATGCCTTATTTAGCCTCTCCTGTCAGGGTGACCTAGCCAGGTACATTTTAAACAATGCTTCAGTGTAGAAGGTGTAAACTATTTGGGCTTGATGTGCTGTGAATGTTGCTTTATTCCCCTCTTCCTTTGTTAAAATATTTAAATAGAAGTGAAAAGGTCCTCTGAGGGTCCACACATGCATGCGCCATTTTTTACTTCATGCAGCTGTTAAATTGGCCAAGTTCTAAAATGCACTGCTGCCCTCTAGTGATACATTTTTGTAAAGTACAGCAAAACCTACAGATATATACAGTATATAAATATATATATATATATTTATATTTTTGGGGGTGGGAGAAATCCAAAATAAAATAAATGCTTGTTTCATTTTTAAGCTGCTGATATTTGTTCCTTATGTATGTTGTCAGATGAGGAAATTGTGCAGTTCTGGTACAGACAGATAGATGAGTAATATAAACCGAAATTTATAATTTTAAGGGCTTAACCTATGATTTTGCTAAGAAGCTGGAGGAGTTCACTGAATGGATATAATAAAGTGCAGTATATATATATATATGATTGCTTTACGTGATTATGTAAATTCTTAAATCCTTTGCACTGATGTGTTGAATCATATTGTACATTCAATTAAGGCAAACTTTTATAATTTACCTATTGTTTTCAATGACCTTGAAATGTTATAGCATGGTATTCTATGCAACTAGCTATACTTTGGGGTTGATACTGTATTTTTTCACATTGATTTAATAAATGGTTGTGTAGATTTTCTCACCCAGTAGGGTTCTCACGCGGTGCGTAACCATAGATGCATGTATTTGTGTTTTGTGTAATTGTGGAAGTGCAATGATGTATAAAAAGTGGATCAACCTGTTTTTAAAAATAAAACATTGATAAAAGGTGTTTGGAATAATATTCTTTATTCTACTCTTAGGAGGAAACATTTTTCCAGTGTTGTGAAAGCTTCATAGTTCTGTGTTACATAGAATGTTAAATTTTAAACCCTGCCAGCTTCTTTAGCTCCTTTTCTACCTCTTCCACAAATGCTGGGAAATTCTGATCCATGAGGCACAAGCGTAGGAAAGGACCTATGTCTTCCACATTCCAGGCAGACTGTTCTGTGTACACCGAAGGCAGCTCTTCAGAAGCCAGGAATGACTGGGAATTTGAGAATAGTTTATCAGAGATCAGAAGGAACAGCTTGGATAATAGAATACAGGTAAGAATAGGGAAACATCACACTAAACTAAAGTTACTGTCTGCATGACAAAGTTTCTTTACATAATTTGTTCGTTTGGGGGCCACAACCGGCAGTGCTTGGGTTACTCCTGACTCTGCACTGAAATCACATCTGGCACACTCAGGGACCTTATGGGATGATAGTGATAGAACCCACACCTGCCAGGTGCAAGTCAAATGCGTACTTGCTGTACTATTGCTTGCTCTGGCCCCCACTTTTTGTTTTTGGGCCACACCCGGTTGTGCTCTTGGGTTACTCCTGGCTCTGCACTCAGAAGTCGCTTCTGGCAGGCTCGGGGGACCATATGGGATGCTGGGGATCAAACCCTGGTCCATCCCAGGTTGGCCATATGCAAGGCAAATGCCCTACTGCTGTGCTATCACTCCACCTCCCCCCATAAGAATTTTAAATACACAAAGGAAGTAAATGTATACTCTTAAGTATTTTAAGAGTTCTAATGAACTCTTCAATGAATGAACTCCAATGGTTTAGTTTAGTAGTTCATCTTCCACCGTCACAGGTGATTTAATTGGGTAAGCATGCAGAAACCGGGTTCTTTATTCCATTCGTTGAGGTCGCTAATTGACCATACACAGAACACAATTCAGCCACACTTGCCTTTACTACTCTCCATTATGAAACCTCACACAGTGAAGAACCCTATATGAGCATTTTTATCACTCCTCAGATCATTCCTTGTACTTTCTGTCCCTTTGTTTTCAAACCCTAAACCTATTCAAATATTGTCACAGCTTTTCCAGAGTGTCTACAAATTAAATCATTTTATAGATTTTTTTTTCACATAGAGATGTGGGTGTTCTGTAGTTAAGTTGCAAGTTTATAGTTATTAGAAGTCTGTTTGGCAGTTGGTGATGTCTGTTATCACTGGGTGCAAAGTCCTGCTTTGTGCCTATTGATGGCACTTTAACTCGCCATCTCCTACTTAAGAGAATTCATGTCATGTGGAGCAGAGGTGGCTTATGTCCTTTCTGTGGATTATGCAGCTCAGTACATTGTATACAACTGAACTGTCTCAATAACCGGAGTTAACTTTCCTAATTTCCAGCAAGCCTTTCAGATCCAACCTAAAAGGTAAAGAGAATACAGCCCTGTTCTCCAGTGAGAGCCCTTTTAAAATGTAAGTGTCTTCTCTCAGAATTTCTCTGTGTGTGTACATGCTTCTTAAGCTTCTTAAAAACTTAGTACTTTTTTTTTTTTTTTTTTTTTTTTTTTTTTTTTTTTTTTTTTTTTTTTTTTTTTTTTTTTTTTTTTTTTT
>PVKC010047186.1:0-11034 GCA_004027635.1 Crocidura indochinensis | reverse complement strand
CTGATGGCTGCCCTGCTTCTGCTGGAACTATAGAGTTGATTGCAGTGTTGACACACTGGGTTATGGAACTGGTATACTTGGAAATGGTGCATCAGAAGCTACAGATTTGTTTGCATGAGGCACATTTGTTTCATGGGGTCTGCACACTTAGCTGCAATAATAAGTGTCACTGTGGGGGTGTTTGTACATCCTTACTAATACAAGCCAGTTAGACTATCACTAATCTACATCCCGTTACCTGTTTTTGTTAAATCACAATAAAACTTAGTTTTCAGTCTCATCTGTGCAAACTTGTTCTCTCAGCTTTTGGCTTATACTATTGTTTTTTAAACTGGCCCTGTACCACCTAATCATCTACTGGAATGTAAATACTCTGCATATTCTTAGACCCTTTCTCTAATATTTTATGTAAACCTCCAGCTTATCGGTCCATAAATCCTGTGTGAGTGTTAGATAAAGTCATAGAACTCCTGGATTATATGGTTAGCTTATTTTACAAGTTGTAAATAGATCTAAAATTGATCACTAGTCATAGAATAAGGGGCATAGAATAAGGGGAACGAATCCCTGAATCAGAAGGCTTATTATCCAAATGCAATATAGCCTGAGACAAAAAGAAATGGAAGAAAGTAAAGCTCCCATGGAGAAATTTAATTATGCAAAGATTCCAAACAGTCCCCTGAGTTCCACTATATATTTGAATTGAAATCTGTACCTGTGTCAATTATTGCTTTGGGAAGTAGAAAAGAGTTTAAGATGTTTCTTTTATTAAGCTGCCCCTTACATAAGAAATGAATACACTGTACTCACAGAAATTCAAACTAAGGAAGTAAAATAAGCAGAGGAAGTAGAGGAACTGGTTTTTAAAAGGAAAGGAAAAGAGGGAAAACAGAGGTATCTGTTCGTATCAGCTCTTTCTCTCTAGAGGCTGAAATAAAGGCTCTGTAGATCAGAGTATCAGTTCAAGGGATTAGAAACTTGAACTCTGTTCCCTGGAAGTTCTTTAATTGGAGACATATGTTTCTTTACATAATCTTAGGTAGCAGTTAAACTATAAATATTCTAAAAAAGTTAAAAAATGTATATTGACTTAAAATAAAAATAAACTGTGAGGAGATGGTGGAAAGATTATTGTGTTTTTTTAATCTTTCTAAGTCACTCCAAAAAAGAAACAGTTCAAAATCCACAAACTATATAACAAAGAGAAATGTTGTATCTTCATAATTCTAGAATAGGAGTTCAGGGAGACAAATAAGCAAGGCCCATGGAGTATCAGTATTCCTACAAGGAGAAGCCAAGGAAAGAGAGGACATCTAAGATCAAATTCCAAAGTCACCAACATATATTACAGGAAAACATGGCAGTGAATATCTGGGTAGGTCGCATGCCAGGCAAATGCCTTACATGCTGTGCTATAACTCCAGTTCCCATCACCTTAATATTTTAATGGCTAATAAAAATTCTAAATTATAAATCATACAAAAATAACAACATAAGGGGCCGGAGGGATAGCATGGAGGTAAGGCGTTTGCCTTTCATGCAGAAGGTCATCAGTTCGAATCCTGGAGTCCTATATGGTCCCCTATACTTGCCAGGAGCAATTTCTGAGCATGGAGCCAGGAAAAACCCCTGAGCACTGCCGGGTGTGACCCAAAAAAAACAAACAAACAAACAAAATAGCAAAATAAGTCACCATTATAATAACGCAAAAATAAGATGACTAGACTAAGGACAAAGTAAAATATACATCTTATTTTTTTCAGGGCTGGAGCATTGGCGCAGTCGTTAGCATGTTTCCCTTGTATGTACTAACCTAGGAGGGACCACGGTTAGACCATCAGCGTCTCATATGGTCCCCAAAGCCAGGGGCGATTTCTGAATGCATAGCCAGGAATAACACCTGAGTGTCACTGGGTGTGATCCCAAAACCAAAAACAAACAAAATAAATCTTATGTTTTTCATTTTAGAGTTAACATTTATAGTTTTGATGAATATGGCTACCTCACCTCACCACCACTAAAGTACCAAAGATCCTCCACTGGCTTCTTATCATTGGTGCCTCATTTACCAACTGAATATTTGGCTATTCTCATTTATGTCATTTAAGGTCAAGGTCTTATTACTGTCTTTGGCTCTATCCATTAACCTCATTGAGCATTTGAGTTGTTTCAATGTACTGGCTATTACACTAAGCACTATTATAAGGTAAGTGTGTGCTTGTGTGTTGGGGTGGGATGTGTGTGTGTATATATGTATATATAGAGAGAGAGATGAATACTTTTGTATTTGGGGATAGATGTCAAGAAGTGTAGTTACTGGACATATGGAAGCACTAGTTTTTACTTTGTTGAGCAGTCTTAATACCTTTTATAGAAGCTGAATAAATATCTCATAAATAGCATATGAGTGTTTCTTTCCCACCACATCCCCACCAACATTGGTTGTTGGTTATTTTATATATTCCATTCTCACTGGTGTGAGATATCTTTATTGTTTTGATTTGCATTTGTTAGTAAATAACCATGAATACTTTAATAAGCCTATTGACTACCCATACATCTTCTTTATTAAAGTGTTTGTTTATTTTCTTTCCCCATTTTAGGGTTTATTTGGGGCAAGGAGATTAGGCCACATACTATGGACTACTTCTAATGCTGCTTAGGGGACAATATATGGTGTGGTTGAGGTGATAGAACCAACTTGACGACATGCAAGATTAGCACTTAAACCCTTGTACAATATTTGGGATTCTGCTCAATTTTTGCTACTTTAGTGTGTGTATGTATATAATATCTATTTTAGAAATAAATATATTGCTGGAACCAGATTCAGGTGAATGGGTCTGAAGCAGAGTTGCCATGAGGATTAAGAAAATAGGACAGACATTAAAGAAAAAGCATGGAGGTCAGAAGGTTAACTGCCTCATGGACAGAGAGACCCAAATGTCCTCTCCACAGGTATTTATAAATATTCAGTGATAATCAGCCATAGAAAGAAGGGAGGATAATAAGCACATTCTCAATCTGTGTTATCTAAACCTAAAGGGGATTTACAATCTCATAAAGTGTTAGATGACACCCAACTATTGCCCAAAACAAAGGTGTCCTCCCATATTTCTCTTTTCTTTTCTCCTATCCCTTTAATATGTAAAAATCCACCCATATCTCACTTTATTCTCCCCCAACCTGGTTGAATATTTACTGAGAGAATAAAGAAATGTCAGTCTGGCTTGGTGTGCAGAGAGTCAATAAGCCAAGAAACCACTGACTCCATGACTCTCTCCTAACTGGCTGGTTTTTTATAATTCTACATTGCTACTCTTCTTTAAATACATCCACTTGGGGTTGGAAATACAGTGCATAGAGTGGTTTCACAACATGAGGAGAGATTTTACATTTGTTAGATGACATCCAGCTATTACCCAAAACAAAGTTGTTCTCTCAATTTTCTTTCCTTTTCACCTAGCACTTTGATATGCAAAAGTCCACCTAGATTTCACTCTACTCTGCCCCACCTGGTTGAATATGTACTGAGAGACTAAAGAGAAGTCAGTCTGGCTTAGCAGACAGAGAGACCACGAGGTGAGAAGCAAAGTAATTCTCTCCTGACTGGTTCTGTTTATTAATTCTTTGCCACTACCCTTCTCCGGACTCATCTACCTGGGGTTGGATATACAATGTGCACAGTGATTTCACACTGTGGGGGGATATTTTACCATAATATTTGTGAGGAAGGAGGAGATTTATGGTATAATTTCTGATGATTGTCTTCCTCTAGGGAAGAATGACAGGAAACTGTAAATAGGACTCCTACCCCCAGGGTGTTCCCAGGTTGAGCATCATCATTTTGATTATTTGTATTAAGAACCCATCAGCTTATTATCTATACCTTCTCTCAGACTCCCTAAACTTGTAACCTAAGTTTTAGGGTTTTTCTTCAACATAGAAATCAAAAATTTAAATTTTATATATGTAGCTCTCCACTACAATATATAATAAACAATAAATCCACCTGTTCTCTTCTGTAAGCAGGTTATCATGAATCACTGCATAATGAGGATAATGTTTGTCCTACAAAGGGAGCAAAATAATAAACTTCACCTCCACCACCCAACTAACAGTACTCCTCTCAAGGATATGATGGTTCATTTTTGTTGTTATTGTTTTGGATTTTGGGGGGGGGTGGGTTTTTTGTTGTTGTTGTTGTTGTTTTGGTTTTTTGGGGGTGGGTTAATGTAATGAAAATAACACTTTAATAGAAAGGACTTTGTCATGAAACCCAACTGATTTTTAAATATAACTCCACTATTTGCTAACTGTGCTAAGTCAAGTTAGTTTACGATCTGAGCTCCAATCTCATGAAAAAAATTGAGGAGACTGCTACAAGTGTTAAATAAAAATAATACACATAGGTTCCAGAAAGATAATCCTGATTATTGCCTTGCATGGAGCTTGACCTGGGTTCAGTTCTCAAGACCACATGTGATTCCCTGAGCACCTCCAGAAGGAAGCCTTGAGTACCTGCTGAGTGTAGCTCCAAGTTAAACAAATAAAACAATAATACATGAAGTTGATGCTGAAGAAATATCAAATTTCATCCTAACAAGATAATATTCTAAATGAAAGATAACACATATCTGAAAAATTATAAGTATGTATCATGAATGTTGTTCAAATATTTTAAAATTTTTACTTCTATCAGAAACCTAGCAGTATTTAAAAGGAAGAATTTGAATAGGTGACTGAATATTTTGTAGGATTTTGAGATTTGAGATGAAGAGGGCTAAGGGTGGCATTAAAAGGCAATGCAAATCAGAAAGCTGGATTTGTCTTAGACTTTTGCTTATATAAATTTTGCAAAGAAAATTAGTATTATTTTTACTACATTTTTGGATATTATTAGGCCATTACCAAGCTTAATGCCAAACCAAGTAAGATGGCATCCTCCCATTTGGATCTAAAACAGATGCAATTTTACCTATTGATGTATATAGCTAAAGAGATGACAGATCTGACATGTTCATAAAAGGCATAACCTCAGTAGGAATGTAAATATATCCACAAGACAAAAAAGTGCTGTGGAAAAATAATAACTCTGCACATAATTTTCCCTTGATCTGTTATAATATGATTGGAATAATATTTTACATAATTTTCCCAAAGTTTTCTCTGATATCAGAGAGTACAAAACCACTCAAACTGAGTCAGATGAAATAAAGCAATAATTATTATTGCTAATATATATAGATTAAAGAAAATAACACTTCCGGACATAGAATAATAACCTATAAAAATGCCCAACATGGGGCCGGGCGGTGGCGCTGGAGATAAGGTGCCTGCGCTAACCTAGGACGGATCGCGGTTCGATCCCCCGGTTCCCCGTATGGTCCCCTGTGCGTGCCAGGAGAGACTTCTGAGCGAATAGCCAGGAGTAACCCCTGAGCGTCGCCGGGTGTGGCCCAAAAACCAAAAAAAAAAAAAAAGCCCAGCATGAAACTTAAATTAACAATTGCATATAGTAAAAGCAGGAATACCATAATAAATAGATAAACTGAAAAATGTATCTCTGAAAAAGAGGGAAGGAATTTGGTAATTCTTTTATCATTGCTCAGAGAATAATTTAACACTGCCTCCAGAATTGTTTCTGCAAGACAAAGAAATGTAATTTTTGCTTTGCATTTTTTGTTGTAAAGCAAACATCCTGTCTGGATTGTGTTAAATGAGCAAAAATGGATTCTAGTATAGACCTTCTTTAAAAGGAAGGTGTTATCATGCAAAAGTTTCAGAAGTGGGAGATAATACATTTGGTTGTTATTGAATAGCCTGTGCCCAGGATCATGCTATCCTCTAAGAATGGGTCCTTTAATGAGATGATGAATTCATGAAATGTGATCAGAAAGGCTACGTATAAATTCTGACTTATATTAGAGAACAGTAAGGAACTTTAGAGAAGAGACTAACAAAAGCAATAGAATCATTAAGTAGACAGAATCCTAACCTAGTTTCTACTTTGAGGATCTACTAAATGATGTATATTAAACAGATGAATGGATAACCTAGCTACTTTCCAAAACTAATCAAATGAAAACAGTGGGGAAAAAAACCCACTGGGCTCTAGGTAAGGTCAGAGTGCCCTCTACTGAAACAGAAAGCTAGAAGTAGAAGGCAATATCTTGTCTAGATAAAAACACTCCCAGTCTCCTTTTATTGTATATAAAAATAAGTATTTTCTTTTTTTAACAATAGTTCTTGAGCCTCACTGATTCTTTTATGGGGAGAAGGAAGGACCTTCCCAGCAGTGCTCAGAAGACCCTGGAGTGACTTCAATAACATTTTGCACATGAAGTTACCTGCTTGAACCTAGTATTGTGGGGTTGATGCAGCCCAGCCTGATAGTGACATGGGTCTCCAGAGTCACTCCAGTCTCTGCTTGTAGGTTGTAGTGGAAGCCTCATTCTCACCCCCACTCCCCCCACCCCTGTCACAGAGGGTTTGGGGAACGCGGTTTTAGAAGCAAAAACCCGACACTGAAGGAGTTCTCTTGAGTTCAGTGGGATTCTCAAACATTTTTGATAACTCTTAGGGGGAATGTAAGTTTTCATTTCTCTTTCATAATGGGTCTTGTTACCCTTTGCCTTGTCTTCAAACTTCCTTTGTCTTTAGCAGACATTCTACCTAGAAGAGCACTTCTGAGAAAATTTGAAAGGTGGACAAAAGCATATTGGTACTTCTAGTGTTCCTCCTGGCTAGTTTGCACACACACACACACACACACACACACACACACACACACACAATACATACAATATTTTTCCTGTAGATTTCTTAGGATCTCCTTTGCCCATATTTAATTCTTGTTTATTCTCAGTAAGGCAGAGTTGCCCAGTGCCTAGCCAGCTCTCACCTACCCTGATGTTGTCTTTTTAATCCTCAAGATTTGACTTAAAGTTGCTGAATCTTGATTTTTGTTTGTTTGCTTGTTGTTTGTTTGCTGGCTACATCTGACAGAGTTCAGGAGTTATTTGTGGCTTTACATTCAGGAATCACTACTGGTGTTTCTCCAGTTACCAGATGAGATGTGAAGGATCAAATTTGGTCAGTCACTTGCAAGCAAGTTCCCTAACCACTTTACTATCTCTCTGGCACCAAGTTACTAAATCTTAAGCACCAGCGTGCTCCAAAACCTTCCACTGTCTTTTAAAAGTTTTTTTTTTTTTTTTATCTTTTGCTTATGCTCAGCTCTGTGAAACTACCATGACCAACCCCACCCAGAACACTCCAGAGCACACAACAGCAGAAAACATTTCCTGAGGGCACGCAGCAAAAGTAGGCTGTCTCTGCCCATGAAAGGAGGAAACTGATTCCTTCCAAGAACGTTGGCACATATGAGATATTTTGAACTTTTGCCTCTGCTTCTCTCTGGGAAGCTGCAGTGAACCACCCCACCCAGAACAGCCACATGCAAAGAAGTGAAGTTGGATCTCCATTAACACCATGCACAAAGGTCAAATTCAAATGGATTTAAGACCTTAATATCAGACCAGAAAGTAAAAGATATATAGAAAAACATGTAGGTAAATCACTCCATGACATTGAGATTAAAGGTATTCTCAAGGAGGAAACATCACTCTCCAAACATATGGAAGAAGAGATAAACAAATGGGACTATCTTAAGCTGAGAAGCTTCTGCACCTCAAAGGAAATAGTGACAAGGATACAAAGGCTATCCACAGCATGGGAGAAACTATTCTCCCAATGCCCATCAGATAAGGGGCTAATATCTAAGATATACAAGGTACTGACAGAACTTAAGAAGAATAAAACATCTAACTCCATCATAAAATAGAGAGAAGAAATGAACAGACACTTCCTCAAAAAGGAAATACAAATGGCTAAAAGCATATGAAAAAAAGCCTCCACATCACTAATCATCAAGGGGATGCAAATCAAAACTACAATGAGGTACGATCTCACACCACAGAGACTGGCACACATCACACACATGCACACACACACACACACACACACAACCAAGAACAATCAGTGCTGGCAGAGATGTGGAGAGAAAAGAACCCTAATTTATTGCTGGTGTGAATGCCGTCTAATACAGCCTTATGAAAAACAATAAAGAGATTCCTCAAAAAAATGGATATTGATTACCATTTGATCCATCTATACAATTCCTAGGAACACAAAAACACAATACAAAAATGCCTTCTGTACACCTATAATCATTGTAGCACTATTTACAATAGCCAGAATCTGGAAACAATCCAAATGCCTGACAACAGATAAATGGCTAAAGAAACTGTGATACATATAACAATGGAATACTATGCAGTCATCAGGAAAAATGGAGCCATAACATTTTCCTATATTTGCATAGACATAAAAACTATTATGCTGAATAAAATAAGTCAGAAGGAGAGAGATAGACACAGAATAGTCTCACTCATCTATGGTATTAAAGAAAAGTAAAAGACATTATTGTAACAATATCCAGAGACAATAGAGATGAGCGCTGGAAAACCAGCTGTAATATGAAGCTTACCACAAATAGTAGTGAATGCAGTTAGAGAAATAACTACTCTGCCAACTATCATGACAATACCAGTGAGGGAGAAAGTAGAATGCCTGTCTCAATCATAGGCAGTGTATAGAGAAGGAGTGAGTGGGGGGCATTGGTAGTAGGAAGATTGCATTGGTGAAAGGGTGTTCTTTTTTTATAATTGAAACCCAACTAAAAGCATGTTTGTAATCATGGTGCTTTAATGAAGATATTTTTAAAAGATTTCTTAATTAAACTCGTGTTTACTGAAAATTAAATTTGTAAAGACATGGAAATTCAGTACTTAAAATTTTCTTGCTACAGTTAGAAAAGGGGGATTTATCATTGTGTGGATTTTTAAAAAATCTATTTTAGGCATCAAGATTTTTTTGTACTATACAGCCTCAACAGGTATCATAATTTACAAAACTATTACTAGTAAGGTTTCATACATAAAATATTTTAGTAACCTCCATCAGAGTGCTCCTTCCCTCCACCATTATCCCAGGATATATGTCAATGGCAAGGAAAAAAGATAGATGATAAATTTGATTAGCAAGAATACAAGAGATCAAAGTTATAAGTAGGTTCAATTTATGTGAGTCAGGATTTAAAACTATTCTGTTGACATAAAACTTTGATAAATATGTTTTCTAGATCAAAATTTAAAATTAATAATGAAAAAGAGAAAATAAGTTTTCTTGCTCTCTAAAAGGGCTATGTGTTCTGTGGTAATATATTAGTGAAGTATGTGATATCATAGTTAGAAGTCACTTTATGCCATTCTTCTTTCTCAACCTCCTACAAAGCAGCAAACCATTGACTATCATCTCATTACATGAAGCTTTAATTCCCACTGAGTTAGTAGAAATGAAAGCTTTTGTTCCAATGCATCAATTTCTGTCATTTAAAAAAATTTTAACATGAAACTCAAACCACAGAATTTAAACTGACATTCTTGCTAACATGTGGCAACAAAGGACATGGGTTCTTAATCACTTGAATAAGAACCCAGGTCCAACAATCTAGGAGTGCCTTGCCCCAAGGTTTGATGTTATGCTGAAAACACAGAGTTCATTATTTCTACAGAATTAAAAAACAAAGCAAAGCAGAAGATAATGCTATGACTTGTGAAAGTGGAGATTCTACAATGCTAGAATTTTTTAGAAAATGAATTGCTATCTATCAGTAATCCTTATTAATTAATTAATTTATTCATTTATTTATATTTAGGTTTTTGGGCCATATCCGGTGACTTAATTGCTAAGTTTTATTATCTTGATCTCTCCATTGGATTCTTTGATCTGGAGTCCTGGCATCCCAAAATGCAGCTCATGTTTGAAACTAATTTGTAAATCTTCAAACATGTCCTAGTAGAAACGCTGTCTTCACTGACTTAATTAACATTTAAGACAATTAACAATTTTAGAAATTTACTTAGTCTCTTAAATTATGTAGTAAGTCCTAAATATTCTGCTGCTCCAGCAAGATTAAGATGTGAGTACATACAAAAAGGAGAAATAAAGAAAGGTGAGGAAGAAGGGTTCTCTCTCTACAGGTGCTTAATACCTTCTTTGCAATCACTAACTACTCCCAGCCAGCACATGTCTGGGCATCTGGTAGAGATTTTGTAGCTATAAACAGCTGGAATACAATTTACTACATGTAGTAGAAACTTTTCATTTAAAAAAAAACCTCTTTTTTCAAATTAATTGATAGCCTCTTATAATCCATTAAACACACTACCACCACACCACTCCAAGCCCTCATAAAAAAATGTATTGCAGTGTTCTTGGAATTTCATTAATTATGAAAACCTTTGGAATTTCTTAATTTTGAAGAATGGTAGCTAATATAATTCAAGCAAAGTTATACTCTAACTTGGTAATGTGACCTCAGAATATATCAGTTTAGTTAATGCTTTCCCTTATTTCAGGGTCTAAGGATTCAATAATATGCGTGAAGGTAACATAAGAGGTGGGGATGAAGAGTAAGTATTAAAAACAATGTTCTTCCTCAGTTCTTAGTCCTTCAGGCATCAAGACTGACTTTCTACCCCAAGGAACCAGTACCCAGAACCCAAATAAAGGGACACCCACTCAAACTCACACCTCATCCCTCGCAAGAAGAGCCAACCATCTCCCCTGCTGAATCAGGATGCGCGTCCCTCCTTACCAACTCTTCCTAATATGGACTAGTACTTGAAAATGGACTTAGCTCTAAAAGCACCCCAAAGCAAGAACTTTCCCCATGACCTTCCTACCGAGATTCTCTTACCAAACTGAAGAAGATCAGGGGGCATGATGTAAAGGCGCCCGGGAACCCACACACCACAAGAAAATCCCAAAAGTCAATGGGGAAACCTATACCTCCATCATAAGTAATAGATCTGTACACAGTACCTCTTGACCTGCTTCCCCCACCAACAGTAAGATAGTCTATTGCACCGTTTTGTTCCTTCAATTAACTTGGTATTTTATTATTTT
>PVKC010047185.1:0-11107 GCA_004027635.1 Crocidura indochinensis | reverse complement strand
AAAGAAAGAAAGAAAGAAAGAAAGAAAGAAAGAAAGAAAGAAAGAAAGAAAGAAAGAAAGATGCTGAACTTAATCTTGGTCTCTGGTCCAAAGGATAAAATAAGAAATAGCAATATAAGGAGTGGTCAGTCAATGTGGATACAAGTGTAGTAGGTCAAGGGGAAAATAATTAAATCAATTTTTAAAACCACATTCTGCTTTTTCTGTCATTGTTCAAGCCCAGTTCTAAGTCTGTCAAGGGAGTTGTCAACCATTCTGGTAATATCAGTATAGAAGCAGCAGATTCTTCTTTTAGGACAGTGCATAGTCCTCCATCCTTCATTAACACTAAATCAAGACCTCTTCTGTTTTGCAAGAAAACCTCTGCCAAGGATCGTAGGGAGAATTTAAGATGATCAAGGGAGTAGCCAATTTCCTTGAGGTTCTTGTCAATTTCTCCACACAGGTTTTTGAGCAAGAAATGCTGAGAAGTTAAGGTGGTTGGTGGCTGTACCACTGGCAGCTCCTGCAATGCTTAAGAGACACAGCAGTGATCACTTGTCCCAATGCCCTTGGGTGGCAGCTTCAACACATTCCATGGCAGTAAACATCTTTTCAGTGGAGTGCGAGGTGACCTTGGGCATATGTTAGGGCTTTGATTAGGGCTGTTAATAGAGGCAATTTGTATGGCCTGTGCCTGCACACAGCCAGAACCTTGACTAGGATAGCTCAATTGCTGAAATTATCTTTCCAGATATTTTGGGTAAGATATGCATCTTGTGAAGGTGTAGGGTGTGATGTCGCTAATGGTTAACCCAGGTGCAATATTTTCCTCATTAAATTAGTTACTGGCAGAATTTTAATAGATATTTCCATTTTATCATCCATAGACGTCAGTATTTTGGAAATGGTGAGATGATAAATAACATCAGATTAATACTTAGAAAATCATACTTTTTACTTCTCTATCTCCAAAGAAATCAGGAAAGAGACAGTAAGGAGATCATATTCAGTAAAATGAATACTCTCTGAAAGTCTACAGAATTACTAAAATTGCCTAAACATAGAAATTCATGGATCTGTGAGAAGATTATGTTTGAGGGTGGTAGAGATTTTTTTTATTTTATTTATTTTCTTTTTCCTTTATTAAAACATTTTGATTACATATATGATTGTGATTAGGTTTCAGTCATGTAAAGAACACCCCCTTCACCAGTACAACATTCCCACCACCAATGTCCCAAGTCTCCCTCCCTCCCACCCCACCCACACCTGTACTCCAGATAGACTTTCCAGTTCTCTCATTCATTCACATGATTATGGTAGTTTTCTGTGCAGTTATTTCTATAACTGTACTCACCACTCTTTGTGGTGAGCTTCATGAAGTGAGCTGTAAGTTCCAACCCTTCTCTCATTGTCTCTGATGATTGTTGCAAAAATGACTTTTTTTTTTTTGGTTTTTGGGTCACACCCGGTGACTCTCAGGGGTTACTCCTGGCTATTCGCTCAGAAGTCGCTCCTGGCAGGCACGGGGGACCATATGGGGAACCGGGGGATCGAACCACGGTCCGTCCTAGGTTAGCGCAGGCACCTTATCCCCAGCGCCACCGCCCGGCCCCGCAAAAATGACTTTTATTTTCTTTAAAAGATAGATAGAGGGGCCCGGGTGATAGCATGGAGGTAAGGTGTTTGCCTTTCATGCAAAAGGTGATCGGTTTGAATCCCGGTGCCCCATATGGTCCCCCGTGCCTGCCAGGAGCAATTTCTGAGCATGGAGCCAGGAGTAACCCCTGAGCACTGCCGGGTGTGACCCAAAAACCACACACACACAAAAAAAGCCATAGATGAGTCTATTCTGCGTCTCTCTCTCTCCCTCTGACTTATTTCACTCAGCATGGTAGATTCCACGTACATCCATGTATAGGAAAACTTCATGACTTCATCTCTCCTGACAGCTGCATAATATTCGATTGTGCATATGTACCACAGTTTCTTTAGGCATTCGTCTGTTGAAGGGCATCTTGGTTGGTAGAGATTTTTTAATACAAAATTAAGAACTTTTATGTGGTACTTACAAATTTTGACTTTTCTTTTAAAAAGCTATTATATGACCAGAAAATATATCTTTACCTCTAAACATAGAGATATCCAGCTACTTCTTATCTTCCCCACACAACTGCTTAGTTCAAGTTCTTTTTTCATTCCAAATTACTACTGGTCCTATCAACAATAGCAATTGCTATTTACTGAAAGCCAAAGCTCATCCCTGTCCATAGTCCTGATTATGTTTCTTTTTGTTTGTTTGTTTGTTTTTGTTGTTGTTTTTGGGCCACGCCTGGTAATGCTCAGGGGTTACTCCTGGCTATTCGCTCAGAAGTCGCTCCTGGCAGGCACAGGGGACCATATGGGGAACCGGGGGATCGAACCATGGTCCGTCCTAGGTTAGCGCAGGCACCTTATCTCCAGCGCCACCGCCTGGCCCCCCTGATTATGTTTCTAATATAGAATATAAATCCAGGCACTGATACCAAGGATTTCACTGATTATTGTTTCAATTTGCATGTAATTTGTCAGTAATTTTAGCTGTGCAAGATTAACATTTAATTATCATTTATTCTTTTTTACTTCTTGGGAGACTCATTCATCTAGGTGAGGACGTAAATGGATCTAATCCTGTTGAATAAGCAAAACTGAATTTTATCTTTACGTGAAAACTAAGACATCCATAGAATTTCGTAATCAGCATTCATATTTTCACTGGTCATAATTCTGAATTTTCAGTACTGATTTTCCTCTCTTTATCAAATTTTCTTTCTCATGGCTCCCCACAGGAATTTATCCTCAAACTTTTTAAACAGGGGCCCAGTTCACTGTCCCTCAGACCATTGTAGGGCCAGACTATAGCAAAAACAAAAATTACAAACAAATTCGTATGCACACTGCATACATCTTACTTTGATGTGAAGAAACAAAACGAGAGTAATACAATATGTGGCCCAGGGGCCGTAATTTGAGGACCACTGATTTATACCATGAAATATTTTTATTCACTTACTGTGTTTTTTGATGAATACAGGAAACTTGAGTAAATTGTCAAAGTTATCTAAGAAGTAACTTTGTCAAAGTTTATAAATTGTCAAAGGTGTCCTGGCCTAAGTTGGAGAAATGTAGGTATATTTGGTCTCTTACTCTTCTAGCAATACTACAGGAAAGAAAGGGTTTCAAATATATTCATTACTAGAGATAGAAAGTGGAGAAAAGAAAATGAGATTGTAAGTGTAAAGCTAAATCCTCAGTACTTTAAAAATTTATTTTAGATGCAAAGAAGATAGATCAAATAATAGAATACATGACCAGCAGGTTCAAATACTAAAGTTCTTTTTTTCTTCTTTCTTACTTTCTTTCTTTCTTTTTTCTTTCTTCTTTCTTTCTTCCTTTATTTCTTCTTTTTTCTTTTTTTCTTCTTTTTTCTTGTCTTTCTTTTCCTTTTCTTGCTTGCTTTCTTTTTCTTTTTATTCTCCTTCCTTCTTTTCTTCCTCCCTTGAATTTTTGGCTGTACCCAGTGGTACTTAGGGGTTATTCCTGGCTTTGCACTCATAAATAACTCTAGACAGCCTCACAGTACCATATGGGATGCTAGAGATTGAACCTTGGCCAGCCCCAGTTGGCAACATGCCAGGTAAATGACGACCTACCACTGTGCTATTGCTCTGGCCCAAGTACTATCTCTGGCACTGAATGGCCCTGAAGTACCACACACTGATATTTTACTGGTCACTGAGTCTGCACAACTGGAGCTTAGTCTCACCAAATGTGACTTTATAAAAACTTATCTTTTACTTGCCTCTGGTTGTGTTACTAAATGATTCCACTTTCTACTATCGTCTAGTTAAAATTACTAAATCTTTATTATCTGAATAGTACTGTAATTCAAAATTATAGTACAGTTCACTTTGAATTGCAGTTAAAAATGAAAATGAGGGGCCCGGGATATAGCATGGAGGTAAAGCGTTTGCCTTTCATGCAAAAAAGGTCATCGGTTCGAATCCCGGTGCCCCATATGGTCCCCCGTGCCTGCCAGGAGCCATTTCTGAGCATGGAGCCAGGAGTAACCCCTGAGCACTGCCGGGTGTGACCCAAAAACCAAAAAAAAAAATGAAAATGAATACACATCTCTTTAAGCCACAGTTTTGTAGCATATTTGTAAATATATATAGTATATAATAAGTATAGATACTTATTTACTAAGCAATGTATACTGTGCATATTGTATACATTAATAGCAGCATGCAAATAAGACACAAAACAATGCTATATTAGCATATTATAATTCATAATTTGAGTATTTATGTCTTGTCAAATGCATACTTCTTTGTAAATAGATATGAATATAATCTCTTGGGGAGCCCTCCCAGTGTTCTGGGGTTCAGTTTTCACTCCTGACCATATCCAGTTATTTAGTGCATTGAATTTATTACAAATAACTATTTGTGGCAACTCTTAACCCATAAGAGCACTGAAAAGGAGATCAAGTAGTACCTTGTTTCAAACTTGGGTCTTTGTCTTCCTTTATGACTTCTGAGTCATCTACCAGTCATATTTAATATATTTCTAGATATATATTATGTAAGTACTTAAATACATATGGTTTATAAATATATGGGTTTTTGATAAATACTTATGTTTATCCAAGATATTTAACAGTATATATATATGCTTGTAGATATTATGTATATCTATTAGGGTCACATAGAACACTTGGAAAATTGATGCCATTCTATTTGAGATCCTTATACACATCATGGTTAATAGAATATTCCATCAATAAATATTTGATTCATTAAACTCTGTGCTCTTAAAACAAATAGAATTAATATTTTATTATGGTGAATTTGTTAATACAACTAAACCAGCTTAAAAATGAAAGTTTAATAATGACCACAATCAACTCCTTATAATTAAAAGATATATGATAACATAATCCTGGATATGTTATAATAGGATATTATATGTCACAAAGAACATAATTTTCATCATTAAAATTTTCCAAATCATTTAAAACTAATTTGTCATCAATAATTAAAATTTTATTACTATTACAAATTCCACATATAGTTTAAATAATATAATATATTGGAAGCCATTCTTCCTCTATATTGAGTGAGCCAACTCTCATAGATCAATAATTTATTTGCCAAGATCAAATAATTTCTGCCCCCTCATTTACAACCAGTAAATTAGCTTATACCCTGTAAGCTAAATATTTAATGTTTTTAAATGGTTGTTTAAATATCAAAAGATGAATATTTTTGTAAATTTGTAACTCATCTACTATAATTTCCAACTAATCCAAAAAAGGAATAGGGAAACCTACATCTACATCTATATCTACATAAAGAAATACTAAGAATCATGCCTATTAAGAAATTCATCTAAAGAAATATATAAAGAAAATGCATATATACCCCCTTTAAGTCTTTTGAATTAGGTTTTTTGGGGGGGTGGGGGGATCCAGAGTAGTTTCAACCTGCAATGTAATCTTGTGGAGTCTGAAAAACGATTCATAGAAGTCAAGGATCAGATACCATTCTTGAGCTGAGCATCTTTCAAGAACTCAATCTGGTAGTGATCAATAGTCTACAGTGAAGGGAGAAAAGGGTCATCAGAGAAGAATCAGGAGCAACATCGGAGGCAGCTTCTTCCTGGGTTGAGGCAAGTTGGGCTGGGATGTTATCCTTTTGCTTTGAGAGACTGCTAGCAGTAAGATGGGGTGGAGGGAATAGTACAGTTCCTGAGAAGTTAAGAACTGAGGGTATAGAGAGCTAAACAGGGAGAAATAAAAGATGAGGGGTGAGAGGGTAAAAAAATATATATAAAGTGATATGCAGGGGAGAGGAAAAAGAAAAGGAGCTTAAGTGTTCAAGACATCTACAATTGGTTTTTTGTGCAATTATTCTAAATACTACATATAAGTTATATCATTTTGAATTTATCATTCTTCCTCTGGCTTACTTCATTTAACATAATATCTCCCAGTTCCATCCCTTAATACTGCAAATTGCATCATTTCTTACAGCTATGTAATATTCCAGTGTGTATATACATATATGCACATATTTTTATACACATATGTGATTTATGTGTATATATGTACCACATCTTCATGATCCACTAGACTGTTTTTGGACATCTAGGTATATCTAAATATTTCATATATATAACACAATATACAACATGAATATTTTTAAAAAGTCAGACTGAATTCATGCCGTTGGAGTAAATGGACAAATTTTATCCCTACTTTAGAAACTAGAATTTGAATGCCAGCGTTCCTTATAAATATTCCCAGAATACCAATGCTTAAGAAATAGTTATCCTTTCAAAACCATCATTTATCATTCTTAACCTATGCAATAAAGTGTATTTTCTGGAAAGTTTGAAATTGAACTTTAACCACTACAGGATTTTATGTTCCGATAGAAGATCCTTGTAATAGTTTTTTTTCCAAACATATGCACTTATATTGGTTTTAAAGGTTCAGAAATTCGACTGTCAAATCCTGAAGCGGTGTCAGAAACTGAATCTGAATAGATACAAGAACTATTAGAGAAGCCGTTAGAGACAACATGGGGTTATCCAAAGGACAGCAAATACACCTTCATTTTCCATTTCTGGCATGTAATTTAGCTGCCCTGAAAGAAATACCACAAATCATAGATATTCCACAAACTAGGCAGAACGTGTTCAGTGTTATGATGCTTTCATTTTATGTCCTAAAAATGCCTGAAATAATGTAAATTTTCATTTTGGAATTTAAGAGTTCTTTCAGTGTTCTGAAATAAGTATATGAAGAAATATAGACATCTTCACATTAAAAATAAAATCAAAAGAAATGCACCCACACACACACACACACAACAAAGATGTAAAAGAAGAAAGAATACAAAGCTTGTCTGTGAATTTCTTTTTTCAGAATTCCCCAACCAATGATTTTTAGTCTAGTTGTACATGTCTGAGGAAACTGGGCTTGGATGAGCAAATTTAAATATCCAATACCTGAATAGGCAACTGGCTATGCTTGTGATATAAATCTAAAGTTAAATGAAAATTACTTTGTAATCACTACTAATTACTGGCTGCAATGCTGCTTTTTATAAGAGTACAGGATTATTTTTCTGCTAGACAAAATATATATTGAAGAAAGATAAGGAAAATCTACCTAGCATAGTTAGTATTTGTCTCCTGGACATTATAGGAATACTGCTAGTCCACTTACCTTCAAAAAGACAAAGACAAAACTCTATAGAGCAAATTGGTTTTTGTAACACTAGGATGTATTACCGAAAGTCCAGTGAAGAAGATAATATAAATACTGTGCAATGAATTCATGGAAAGATAATATTGTGTCAAACTGAAATTATTATAATTATAACATGTACCATTAGAAAGACATCCACTATTTTTAGTCATGTACTGGCTCGAGACAAAATTTAACATCAACATAGCTTTGTTCTACACAGCAATTATGATAATGGGAATCTAATTCACTATTAGATAGACTCACAATTATAATAAAGTCATTCTAGAAACAATTAATAAATCATATTAATCCTACTGGCATATCAAATTCTATAAACTTTCTCACAGAAACGCGATTTTTTAACTTTTCGTAGAACAAATATATTTGGACTTTTGGGTACTTAAGAAAATTCTTTTTTTGTTTGTTTGTTTTTGTTTTTTGGACCATACCCATTTGATGCTCAGGGGTTACTCCTGGCTAAACGCTCAGAAATTGCCCCTGGCTTGGGAGGACCATATGGGACACCGGGGATCGAACTGTGGTCCTTCCTTGGCTAGTGCTTGCAAGGCAGACACCTTACCTCTAGCGCCACCTCACTGGCCCCTAAACAAATTCTTTATTGTAGTATATACATTTAGAGAAGACATTACAAAAAAAACTGTATATATTAGCTAAATTTTATTAATAGATGTTCTACACAAATAACATATACATATTTTCAGGTTATCAATATCAGATTAAATTCTTAAAATAACTTTTTTCATAAACTAGGCTGAAACATCAAGAATTTTAACCATTCTTTTTAATTTTTTTCTTTTATTTAATTGAATCACTCTGAGTGATTAATTACAATCACTATTTGTTCACAATTTTCAGTCAACAATAAATATATGAGCACCAATCTTTTCACCTGTACATACTTCCTGTCACCAATGTCCCATTTTCCCACTAACCTCCCCCAAGCCTGCCTTATGGCAGACACATTTTTTTCTTTAAATTTGGATTTTCCTTTTGTGCACTTTTATTTACAATACTCTTACTGAAAAGATATAATATACACCAGTTTACCTCTTTTCAGCTCCCAGTTCTTACCCAAAGTTATTATTTTTCACTATCCTTAATATATTGATCCCTTCTCTATTTTAACTGCAACTTCATGCCCAACCCACACACCAGTGGGAAGTTTCCTAGTATGGTTTTCCTGACCTTCTTTTATATTGTCTTTGGGCATTATGCTCATTCTACATTATTTTATATCCTACATATGAGTAAAATCATTATGTCTCCCTCCTAACTCTTTTCACTTGTTATAAAATTCTCCATATTCATCCATATATAACCAAATTTCATGTCTTCATTTTTTCTAATGCCTGTGTACTATTACACTGTGTAGTTGTACCACAGTTTATTTATCCTTCATATGGTTTATTTATTTTTTATTAAATCACTATGACACGCAAAGATGAAGAGTTGTTGATAGTTGTGTTTCAGTCATACTATATTTGAACACCCAATCCTTCACCAGTACTCAGGTCAACCACCAATTTTCCCAGTTACCCTGCAATACCCTCAACACATCACTAGGCTGCCTCTATGGAAGCACTCTATCTATCTATCTATCTATCTATCTATCTATCTATCTATCTATCTATCTATCTATCTATCATCTATCTATCATCTATCTATCTATCAATCATATATCTATCTGTCTGACTCCTTTTTTTTTCTTTTAGACACTGTAATTTGCTACTCTTATTGAATGGGTATCATACATATTAGTTTTTATCCCCTCATTTCTCAGTTTTTATCCAGAATAACCATTTGAAACTATTATGCCATAGTTGTCTCTTTTTTGTCTTAACAGCACTTTTCCCTCTATAATTTCTCTTATCTGATAATTATTCTCATATCATACCATGGGAAAATCTATATCTTTTAGGTGAGTGCAATCATTCTACATCTGTCCCTCTCCCTATGACTCATTTTACTCAGCATGATACTCTCCATGTATATCTATGAATAAGAAAATTTTATTAGTTTATTTTTCCCAATAGCTGCATAATATTTTATTTTGTAGATATACCACTGTTTCTATGTTCACTCAACTATTCTTGGGTACTTGAGTTGTTTGCAGATTATAGCTATTGTGAATACTGATGATGAAAATGAGTGCAAATGGTCATTTTGTGTTGCATTTGGGCCCTTCAAAGAGATATTCTCTGGCTAATAGAAAGCTATCTTCTCTTTGTGTTAATTGGCTTTTCTTTTATGTGTAAATAAAAAGAAGTATGAAATCTTATCTTTCTCTTCTAATAACAGTGAGCAAACATAAAAATTAGGGATCACCCTATGATCCCATTTAACTTTACTACTGTAAGTATTCTAATTCAAATACAATCATATGGAGACAGGGTTATGTCAAATAAACTTTGTGGTAAACAATTCAATCAATAACCATTCAATCTAAAGGGAAAGTATATTCTCTTTTACCCTCATTTTAAAGTCATCATAGACAATTAGGTTATAAGTTATATTTTGAAGTTATTTATACTTGTTAATAAGCTGACAAATTGTTCAAGAGAATGTATTGATTTTTTTATACCATAAATGATCCTTTGGGGGTACTTTGGAAATAATAATTTATAATATAATACATTTTATTTGATAGGATAATTTCCCCAATACCTCCCTAATGAAAAGCAAGGTAGTGTACCCAAAAGAACACACCATAAAAAATATGTGCGTAGCTTTTAACTGTGTTAGCCTTGTTTTAAAAGTTATATAATATTGAAAATTATTCTATTATTTTGTATATGTGTGTGAATATATATGTACTAATTTTTCTTCATAACCCATTTGTCTCAGGTACTTGTTCAATTTTTGTATTTTGGCTATTATGAATAGATCAACACTAAACATAGGAGTGCAGATGTCTTTTAGAAATAGTGTTTTGGCGGCCGGAAAGATAGCATGGAGGTAAGGCATTTGCCTTGCATGCAGAAGGTCGGTGGTTTGAATCCCAGATGGTTCCCTGAGCCTGCCAGGAGTGATTTCTGAGACTGAAGCCAGGAGTGACCGCTGAGCACTGCCAGGTGTGACCCAAAAACCAAAAAAAAAAAAAAAGAAATAGTGTTTTGAGCCCTTTGGGACAGATAGAGCATAGGAATCTTTTTTTTGTTTGTTTGTTTGTTTTTTTGGTTTTTGGGCCACACCCAGTGACGCTCAGGGGTTACTCCTGGCTATTCGCTCAGAAGTCGCTTCTGGCAGGCACGGGGGACCATATGGGGAACCGGGGGAATCGAACCGAGGTCCGTCCTAGGTTAGTGCAGGCAAGGCCGGCACCTTACCTCCAGCGCCACCGCCCAGCCCCGAGCATAAGGAATCTTAATTTTTATTATATTAAGATATCTCCATACTCGGGGCCGGGCGATGGCGCTGGAGGTAAGGTGCCTGCGCTAACCTAGGACGGATGGCAGTTTGTTCCCCCGGTTCCCCATATAGTCCCCCGTGCCTGCCAGGAGCGACTTCTGAGCGAATAGCCAGGAGTAACCCCTGAGCGTCACCGGGTGTGGCCCAAAAACAAAAACAAACAAACAAAAAAGGTACCTCCATACTGTTTTCCATAGAGACTAAAGCAAGTAACATTTCCACCACTAGAGGATAGATAAGGTTTTTTTTTAGCCACATCCCAACTAGCATTGATTGTGTAATTTATGTTGTGACACTTTATCTTTTTTTTTTTAAATAAAATTTTTATTTTTAAATATGTTGGGTTACATAACGTTGGCAATCATATTTTAGGTACAAATTAACATAAAATCAGGGGAA
>PVKC010047184.1:0-11103 GCA_004027635.1 Crocidura indochinensis | reverse complement strand
GAAAACACAGAAGAGCCAAATTAAAAGATTAAAGAGGGGCCCGGGAGATAGCATGGAGGTGGGGCGTTTGCCTTTCATGCAAAAGGTCATCGGTTCGAATCCCGGTGCCCCATATGGTCCTCCGTGTCTGCCAGGAGCAATTTCTGAGCATGGAGCCAGGAGTAACCCATGAGCACTGCTGGGTGTGACCCAAAATCAAAAACAAACCTCCCCCCCAAAAAAAAATTTAAAGAGCCACGTGTTGCATTTCAGCTAGAGTTCGAGTCTTCATCTACGTTTACTTAGTTCATCAATATCAGATCAGGAAAAAAAATTGACTGTGGTTTTCTGTCTCTTGTGATGAATAGCAGTACCTTTGATTGCTAACATTTCAGTTCATTATGAAAGGCAACATTTATTACTATTATTATTTTTATTATTATTTTGTTCACACCTGATGGCATTTGAAAATACTCCTGGTTCTGTGCTTAGCCGTCACTCCAGGAAGACTTACAAACTATGTTTGTCAGGGATTGAACCCAGGTAAACCACGTGCAAGGCAAATACCCTACTTAAGGTGCTTCTGACATTGGAACGTAAACTTTTTTGTTGTTGTTTCTGTTTTTGGGCCATATTCGGTGATGCTCAGAGATACTCCTGGCTATGTGCTCAGAAATCGCTCCTGGCTTGGGGGACCATATGGAACGCCCAGGTATCAAGCTGCTAGCTTCCTAGGCTACTCGGGCAAGGTTTACTGCTTACTGCTTGGGCCACATCTTGGGCCCCTGGAACGTAAATTTTTTTTTGGTTTTGTTTTTTGGTGTCACACACGACAATGCTCAGAGGTTACTCCTGACCCTACACTCAGAAATCGCTCCTGGCAGACTCAGGGGACCATAAGGGATGCTGGGATTCGAACCACTGTCCTTCTGCATGCAAGGGAAATGCTTTATCTCCATGCTATCTATCTCCGACCCCTGGGACATAATTTCTTAAAAATAAAAGATTTGTATATAAGTAGTATACAAAATTATCTATTCTTTACTAATATTAAAAAGTTTTGAACATATATGCTTATCTACTGGATACTTAAATTAATCATAAACATGTTGATTACCTCAAATATTTATATGTATAATATGTATCAAAGTATACACATAATTTCAAGAAATATATAAAAAATGAATCTCTCAACCATTTACATTGTGACATATGGAAGTTTTGAGGGATAGTTACTATCGTATTCATTTATTGGGTAGCATTTTATCATGTATCTGAATTATGAATTACACTTACTGGCATAGATTAGCATATTTTCAATATATATCTACTATGAAAAACTATCTTAACAACCACAAATACACACCATCTTGAGTCAAATTTTGAATATAAAATTTATTAACTTGATAGAACAAGACTATGTTTCATATTTATTTAAATAAGCCTGATTTTCAGAGACATACCTGACTGTTCTCAGGAACTATTCCTGGTTCTGAACTCAAGAATCACTCCTGGCAGGTTCTCATGAACATATGGTCTGCTGGTGAGCAACCCATCATGGGATAAATACAAGGAAAAATGACCTAGGCAAGTCAAGAACTCTACTGTTTCTGGCCTTCATTTTTTAATATTGCTCAATGAATTTGAGTAACAAGTGTTCCTTCCTTTGATAACTTGCTAGATTTGGCTGTGACTTACTTAGTGGCAGAAAATATGCTTTGCAGGTAAGAGAAATTTGCACCATTTAGTTCCTGGAATCACAAAAATTTCAGAAAATGGAAAAATACTTTTGATTTCATTATCCCTTTAGTAATATACCAATGTATGCTGATGTAACAGATTTAAATCAACTATCACACAACTGGTATTACCATAAATAATGTTTTACCATGTAAAAATTAAAAATGTCTATTCAGAGAATGTCTAAATGATCCTACTATCTTCGCTCATTGATTTATATTTGAAAGCATAATGGTATTTGGAATTTTTCCACTCATTTGTTCACTTTTTTTCTCTAGTGCTTTCTTAACTCCAGGGATGCCAAATTATATCAATCTCCACTCAGTTATTCATATTGATTTTAAAAACATGACTGTCCCTACAGATTATCCCACTATATAAACTCCTTCTCCCTGTGAAATTTGAATCATAGTCTCAAATACTATAGAAATATTGGTAACTTAAATTAATCCTCAAAGGAATGTATTTTTCATAAAAAAATGGTTGCTTTTAGTTGTATAGAAAGTGATCTAAATATTGCATTAAAAACAATGGAAACTTTCAAAACAAGGAAATATTCATCTGGATGATTGATTGTTATTATTCATATGAAAGTTTTCTAAGTGCCCAATTTGCCTAACTGACCTGAATCTTCCCTGTTTAGAAAGCAGTTTTACCATCTACTATTTCAAACTTTTTCTTCATGTAAGTTTGGTTCATCATAATGGTATCATTAAACAATGAATTTACAATACCTTGCATTTCTTAAAATATTTTGCAAAATCTATATACATATTTAAGGTTATTAGAGCTTGAAAGTGTTCAATAAACTAGACAATATTTAAAAATATAGTTACTTTTACAGGGCCAAAGAGATAGCATGGAGGTAAGGCGTTTGCCTCTCATGCAGAAGGTTGGTGGTTCAAATTCCGCCATCCAATATGGTCCCCAGAGTCTGCCAGGAGTAAGCCCTGAGCATTGCCTGGTGTGACTCCAAAAAACAAAAACAAAAAACAATATATATATATATATATATATGTTTTTATGTCTATAGTTGCCTTTATCCTGACACATGTAGTCATTTTCATAAAGAAGATTAAACGTATATATTTTCATTATCATTCAAAAGTAAATTTTCTTTGTGGACATAGAGTCTTTTCTCATACATAATTTATTGTTTCTAGTAAAAGATTCCAAAGAGTGAAATCACTGTTATATGGAAACATAGAAATTCAACATGAATGCCTCGAGAAGTCTAGAAATGTCTTTCCTGAAAAATTAAGTATACTACATTCCTGCCAAAAGGAAAATTCTTTGATATAGAGCACACTAGCACTTTGAGGTAATTATGTCATTGTTGTTTTAATTACTATTTCCCTTGTGATAAGTGAAGACACATTCTTTTATTAAAATAATCTATTTTCTGTGTGGATGCATCCTAATATCTGATAAAATATGGTTGGATAAGCTTTGGTCCACATAAAGTACTATTTAGCTATAAGAAATATGAGAGTTTTGCTTATTGCAACAAAATGAAAGAATTAGAGAGTATTTTCAATGGGTGAAGGGAAAACTTAATTTCACTAATGTGGTATATAAATAAACAAAACAAGGGAATATCTTTATTCAATGACAACTAACCATTAGTCATAGATGACAAAAGCAAGATTTTCAAGCTGTGGGGCTCGATGAGTGCTGGGAAGAAGAGAAGGTTGAGGAGGAATGAAATAATGATATAGGGTATTTGACTCTTTGGCTGTCTGTGGTGGATGTGAAAATACCTTTGTAAACTACTTATTTAGTAACTAACAAATATACATCTACATCATTTACCTAAAAGGGAGTCACAACTAACAGCAAAAACTCATGGATAAATAGGTTTACAGCTGAATTCACTGGAGCCTTTTGGGATGGTAGAGGGTTCATGACCTCTGCACTTGTGAAGACCTGATAGCTGAAGACACAGACACACCTACAATTGCTGTTAAACCAATAACCCAGCTTCTCTGCTTTCCCACTTATATCTACATAGATTTCTAACTTCCCAAATTTCTAGGTATGACAATTAAGTGGATGATATCTCCAGTGAGAATTTTGAGCAAGGGAAGGCAAACTTCACCCTCATCTTTGTACTTCCAGATTCTTGGCAGTCACAACCTTGAACCACCAACATAGCCATATGATTTGATAGGCCCAATTCCATAGAAGTCAAATCCCTGAATTATGAGGTGGCTTATCTCTCTACTTATCCATTCATGTGAAACATCCATTATTTTAATATTTGCCAGTAGGAATACAGCAAATTAAAAGTGAAATTATAAAGGCTGCATAAGTTCAACAAAAAACAAAAAACAAAAGAGGAATTCTAAACTAGCAATAAAGTTTAATAAAATTTCTGACAATATGATAATTTTCAAAATTTTTCTTTTAGTCAAGCTTTTTTTTTAACAAACCAGTTACCATTTGGTTGTATTAAGCAATATTAAGTACAATGTCCTTAGTTGTCAAGGAGTAGGTTTTGGGGAGGTTGGAAAACTAATAACAAATGTAGAGGGAATGTTACTGGTGTGGGATTGTGGAATTTTGGTTGCCAGAAATAAATGCATTTTGAGCAACTCTGTAAACCAAGGTGTTATAAGATAGTCACTACCAATAGAAAAAACTTGGTTGTTTTATCAAATAAAGTAGTTTCAACTTAAAATGTACTAATTTATGTCTGCATAGCAATACCACTTATCAGGGCCTGAGAGATAGAGGTTGGGCATTTGCCTTGTCTGCAGGTGACCTAGAAGGGACCTTGGTTCGATCCCCAGCAACCTATATGGTCCCCCAAAA
Source organism: Crocidura indochinensis (assembly GCA_004027635.1). Classification (NCBI taxonomy): domain Eukaryota; kingdom Metazoa; phylum Chordata; class Mammalia; order Eulipotyphla; family Soricidae; genus Crocidura; species Crocidura indochinensis. The sequence goes on along the minus strand of PVKC010047184.1, from coordinate 6,570 downwards.
CCAGAGGCGATATGTGTGCACATAGCCAGGAGTGGCCCCTGAATGTAACCCTGTGTAGCCCCAAAATGAAAACAAACAAAATCCCCCTTATCTTGAAAATAATCCCCTCCAACTACATGCTCTCAAGATTCATGATATTACTAAGTGTTTGCTTTTATAGTTTATCTTATTCTTATTTACTTATTTTCAAGAATTGCGGAATCAATAAGAGTACAGTGTGGATTCCTTTATTATCCTGATAATAACATATAAGAGGCACTGGTTTTTGTAATAATGCTGTGGCTATATATATTGGGTTATCTAAAACCTAGATTCTAATTTGTACCTTCCCATGAGATATAAAATAATGTAATTGAATGTGACATTTTTATTGACAAGAATAATACATTTTCTTATCTAAAAATAATGTATTAAAATGAAACTATCAGCACCTAGAACTCAAAAAATATAAAAAAGAAAATAAGGGATATTTCATAGTGTCTACAGGTCCCAACAAAATCTGACATTCAATGTCATCAATAATTTTATATGATGTTTTAAACCACATACAAGTAAAATATTTTGGTTTTATATTTTTTTCATAAAGTATTGCCCTTGGTATTTTATATAAGGTTCTTCCATGTCAAGGTGATATCTTATCTGCTCTTTGTGTCTTGTAGTACCACAATAGATATATTTGTGACTGTATGAATTAAACTTTTTCAAACTTTCATGATTAGAATAATTATTTTTTCATACCCTACTCACTGTACTATTGCTTTGGTCCCCTAGCGTCTGAAGTTTTTTACCCTCTAAGTTCCCTCTAAATTTTGGAGTACAGTAGGTCTGAGTTGGGCTCTATTTCCTTTCTGCACTCCAAAACTATTAATTTTTATGTATTTGTTATTGTAAAAATTGTTTCTGCTGCTGTAATCTTGCTTTGCAGTTTGAAAATAATTGTGCAAACAGCTGGATTTTCAAAATTGTTTTATTTTTCAAAAAAAATGCAAAAAGTATGTTCCAATAAAAGAAACAATTGACTCTCTCCTCAGCAAATTCAGAAATGATGCACCATCAATTGGGCCCCTTTTTTTATGGGAATAACACATTGGTTAAGGGGGATGTTCTTTCTATAACTGAAATTCAACTACAAACATATTTGTAATCATGATACTTAAATATAGATTCATTCTTATATCAATTAACATCTATAAAACAGACACTGACAAATTTTTGTGATAAAAATAATTCAAAAAATTCAAGAGTATGTCTGAATATGTGTGTAATTACACACTTATCTATGTTATAATCTATCTATTTGCAACATATTGTTTGATTTTATTTTTCACATTTTTTTCACAGACTCTAAATCTGAGGACTTAACATGGAGTCACAATGATGCAGAATATCCTTTCTCAAAGTTAGTTAAACTGACTCCTGTTAATGCCACAACCACCCGGTAACAGTAAGAGTCTCAATGCAAAGAAATCTCTGTTGTATCCAATTAAGAAATGTATATTTTTTATAGTTTCACTAACTAATGTTTTTGATGAACACAAAAAATGTAGGGCAAATACACATGTGAACTCTGGTATAGATACAAGGAAGTAGTAGATTAAGGGGAAGTATGAACTTGGTTTAAAGTGCATAAGTACAGTACATAAATGGACTCTGGGAGCTATATGTGGTATGGTGAATACATTGTTGTCACATGAATGGCAAGTGCTTTACCATTTATCTAATACCCTGACCTCTACCAATGTCTTTTATTATTTTATCACAAAGCAAGTATTGCAAAAGTTATGTGTACAGCTAATAAGTTATCACGTTTTAGGTCCAAATCAGTAAATATTAAATGGAAGTTTCTTTTTTTAATTTTTTTTGTTCACTCCCAGTGACACTCAGGAATTAATCCTGGCTATGCACTTACAAATCGATCCTGGCTTGGGGGCCGGACCATATGCGACGTCAAGGATAGAACTGAGTTCCATTCTAGGTCATCCTAGGTAAGTCATTGGCAAGACTAAAGTCCCACTGCTGCATTATTATGCCAGTCCCAGAAGTATTTGATTTTAAATGGTCACTGACTCTTTGATTTTTTAATTATTGCTAAAAATATAGGATCAATTTTACCTTAAAGTAATTAAAATAAAATACTACTACTTTGAAAAAACTAATTCCTAATCACACATTTTTTTCTATCAACACTACTTCTAAAATTAATTCTATTTTTGTGTATAAAGATAGGGTACAAGTAGACTAAATTAACAACATTTAGTGTTTACATTGAATGCAGTGCATTAGTGGAGCTGAGGTCAAACACAGTAATTGTACAAAATTGTCACCATTAGACTGAAGCTTTGGTTCAGTTTTGTGTTACCCGAGGGCTTTATTATCATTAGTTACCTAAGTCATTTTTGAGAGAATGGAAATTAGACTCAGCCTTTATATTTGGATTTATTTATGTATTTATTTCATTTTTCCCATCATTGTTCTCTGAACTATAAAAGAATAAATTTAATTTGGAATTAAAATGTTGTGGTAGGGAGTCTTCCCCAAAGACAGTAATGCTGCCTAAATTCATTTAACGATGACCCAGTGGGACAATGCAAAATGCCACTGCCATTGAGGGTTATATTGAGTTTATAGAGATTATCAGTCATTGGGCCATTCTCGGACACTCAGGGTTTTCTCCAGGCTCTGTGCTCAGAAGTCATTTCTGGCTTGGGGAACCATATGGGATACCAGGAATTGAACTCGGGTCTGTCCCAGGTCAGCCATGTGTAAGGTAATTATTCTACTACCCTAATATGTCTGTATGTGTGTGAATGTGTGTTTGTGTATGTTTGAAGAATAAAAAGACAAGAACAGGAACATTTATGAATTTTGGCATAATCTAAAGGGAGTAGTAAATAAGGGAAGAAGAAATTCATTTAAAATCCATGAAGTATGTGCTTTGGTGTAATAGTAATAAATTGGAATTAAATGTGGGGGTCTCAAAATCATAATGCATAAAAGCCCTTTGCACTTCTTTGTTCATTGTGATCTTATTAAGAATGGCTATAACTGGGGAAAAAAGTCCAGATTTCCTGGGACATATGAATGGATAATAAAATATCATACTTGAATTGAGGCAAAATGTGTGAATCCACCTATAGTGGCTTATTGTGTGCTAGGTGAATTACCCTTCCCCAATTCCATATACTGATATCATCTGGACGTTCAGACACACTCGGAGCTATAAGGGATCTGCAGATGGTATAATCAAGGTGAGAAGGGAGAAAAGAGGCAGTAAGGGAACAGAAGAAAGGCGCCAAGGGATCATGGCAGGTAACAGAGAGAAGATTCACTGTGAATCTATCCGGCATTTTCCCGCAGCCTTGAGAACTGACAACCAGGGGTCAGAATTTGCCTTACAAGCGCTAACCTAGGATGGATCTCGGTTATTGATCCCCGGCGTCCCATATGGTCCTCAAGCCAGGAGTAATTTCTGAGCATGTAGCCAGGAGTAACTCTTGAGTGTCAAACGGGTGTGACCCCAAAAACAAAAAACAAACAAACAGACAAACAAAAAAAATCCGAATTGGAGAACTGCTAATCAGGGCTAAAGAAACAGTGCTGAGAAAGGTCTCACCCCAACTCTAACACTTTATATTTTAAATTAATACAAAAACTTGGCATTTGAACAAGGACATAGGTCTTGGGGAACACAAGATGACTTCAGTGATGATGAGTGCTTTGACTCTGGTGATAATCTCGGTTTTCTTGAGCTGGAGTGAGAAGGGAGAACCCAACATGTTGGGTCACTGATCAGCATGTGGTGTCTGATCTGAACATGAACCCCTTCAGGAAGAAAAACAAACAGTGGAGGAGGGAGTGCTGAAAACTTGGAGCACCCTGACATTCTTCTTCCAAAGGTGTTTCTTCTAAGGACCTCGGCCTCCCAATCAGCAGAAAATTATAGAGGCTAATCCATGGTGAAAGCTTTTCACAAACAGTTTGGAGTGCATTTAAGGAAGAGAAGGAGCCTTTATAACAGTATTTGGGAATGATAGCTCTGAATATCTAGATAAGAACTGGATGTTTGAAGAAGGCAAAATGATATACATATTACTCATTAAGTAACTATTGAGCCCACCTTACTTAAAGAGTAAAAGAAAAGGGAGAGAAAGAGAAAAGGATTAAAGAGTCTGCCATAGAGGGATACAGGGAAGAGGAGAGAGGGTAGGTTTGGAAAGAAATGGGGGATTTGTGGTGGGAAATATACACTAGTGAAGGATTTTGTATATTATATAATTGATACTCAGGATAAATAAATGTATAACTGTGTATCTCACTTTAATTTAATTAATACTATTCTAGAAAGTTTTTAGGAAAATACATAATTATGAAATATGTGTGCTGTGCTTTTGTATATGTTTATGTTTTATGCTTATTATACACATGACCAGGATAATTCATAAAAATAGAATATTAGGAATACTCAAAATTGTGCCTTTTCAAACATAATTTTTGGACAATTGTGTGCATAATAATTGGTATTATACAAGTAATTACAATATTTTGACTCAATTCAAATACATAATGATAGAGAATATGTTAAAAAGTGTCATATAATTTGCATAGTAGTGAAGTTGTACTCACAACCAGCATAGCAAATGTTGGGATTTTAATTCAAAATGAAAGTATTGAGCAAAGTTCAACAATGACCATCATTTAGAATGATACTAAAGGCTACCAAGAAATTAAATTTTTTCTAGCATAAACACAAATGCACTAAAAGTTTTGTTACATTTGGGGTCATTCTGGCTATATTTAAGGCTTATTTCTGGTTCTGTGCTCAAGATATACAATGCTAGAAATTGAGCAAGGGTATAATAGCCAGTTGCAATAAAAGGGCTTTACATCGTATACTAGCTTTTGGAAAGTAGACCCTCTACACATGTTTATCCCTTTTGATTTCTGAACTATCTGTTTCTCTCATGTTAATAGTGATACTTAAAAATGTGTGAATTAATACAGATAGGCTTAAAATGCAAGAACTTATTTAACCCATGGCAGTCACTTGAAGAAACTAATGCAGCCCTGTAGTTCTGCTATATATTCTGCCTGATAGCTGTGTGTAGTTCTTATTTCAATTATTGTAGCTACTATTTTTATTATGGTTTAGATCATGTCTTATTGTGTCTATGACTGACTTCTTTTCTTGTCCCAGGAATCACTCCTAGATATAGCAAGGAGTCATATATTTGGTGAAGATTTCAAGCTGGGTCTCCCAAAATTTACTCGTGTCTTAAAAAGTTATACTATTCCTCCAGCATATATCTTTGTACTTCTTTATCAAAAGCTAGTATACACAAACGCTTTGAGTACAAGAAACACTTTATAAAGTGATAGACTTAATCTAACATAAGACAATATTATCTTTTGAATTATTCCTGTCACTTACTTAGAGACAAACAGCTTGCAAAAAAGATTTTTACTGAATATTAGGTTACAATTCTCCTTAAAACAATTAATTTAATTTAATGCTGTTTCTAAACATTGACTAGAAAATAAATGACCACCACATAATATTAGCAAATATTATGATTTATTAGTTTTTCAAGGAGGACTCAGCTTACCAAATAATTACACATAAAATGTTAAATAAATATTAAGATTTTTAAAGATAAGTAACTATTAAAATAGGGCATTTAAAATTCATGGAAATATTTGCAAAATTTACTGATGTCACACAAAACTCATCAAAGTGCAGATACTTAGAGTATGGAGTCATTTGTTTCAAGATGCATTGTTGAAATTTTGTAGAGAAAGACGAATAGACATAGAATGATCACATCCATATGTAGTAAATAAAAACCTGTTCGTGTGTTAGTAATACATAAATATAATAAAGATTAGGAAAAATATGAGTAGCCCCTGCTAGGAAACTTGCTTAACATGACTGCGTATGTGTCTAGATGTGGATATTCTATGTATGTGGTGAGTGGAAAGGGAATAAAGATAGGGCAGAGAAAGAATAACTATGACAAATATATATACATATAATCACTCTGTATAATAATTGGGTCTTGAAAGAAGGTAAAGTGATAGATACCTCAAGTAGTAGTAGTGGTAGCAATAGTAGTAGTAGTAGTAGTAGTAGTAGTAGTAGTAGTAGTAGTAGTAGTAGTAGTAGTAGAAGCAATAATGCAGATCACAGTGTTGAAATTAAAAAAGAAATATGGAAAGAATAATGAGAAAGAAAGAAGTATTTCTGGGAGGCAGGTATTGGGAAGAATGCAGTAGAGAATCCTGAAATTCAGGACAAAATTCTACTGAAAATAGAAAATGTGCACTTGTTAAGGAAATGAATGTTAGAATATTTTATGACTGAAGCATGATATATAAACAAGTTTTCAATTGAGTATCTCATAGATAATTAAAAGGTATTCATTAAAATGATTATTTTATAGAAATTCATATTTTAATGAAATTTATAGAATAATGATACATTGATTTTACTGATGACATAATTTAGTGTTGATTGTTTTTTTCAGGGCACCTTTTACATCCTTATTCCTTAAACTATAGATCAATGGATTTAAC
>PVKC010047183.1:0-11125 GCA_004027635.1 Crocidura indochinensis | reverse complement strand
TTTTTTTTTTGTGCCACCTCAGGGGTTACTTTCTGACTGTGCACCCAGGAATTACTCCTAACCGGGGACATTATGGGATGCTGGAGATCAAATCCAGGTTAACTTGTGCAAGGCAAACACCCTACCCTCTGTGCCCAGCCTTTCATATTCACCTTCCTAATTACTGTATCATATAACTTCAATTTTAGAGTAGATAAGATAATACTACTGCAGTATTTAGTTTGTGAAAAAGAGCCTTTTAATATTTATAAAAGATGGGACCCAAGAGATGGTATGGCAAGTAGTGCTTGCCGTAGATACAGCTAACTTGGATTCAATGTCTGGTACCTCATATGGTACCCTGAGCCTGCCAGGGGTGATTTATGAGCACAAGGGTATGTATGCCCTGTGCACCTAGGTATGTCCCAATTTCCCATCAGCCTCAATAAAAAAAAATACTTTTTTTTTTTTTTTATTTTAGTTTGGAGTCACACTAAGCAGTGCTCAAGGCTTTTTTCTGACTCTGCACTCTGGATCATTCCTGGTGGATTCAGGTTTACTTATTCTTTGGGGTGCTGGAGATTAAACTCAAATTGGCTGTGAGCAAGCGCATAACTGCTGTATATCTCTTTGATCCCTCTGTCTGTATTGCTTTGATTTGCTCTGGGGGGCGGGAATTAAAGACTTTGAAGAAATTACTTTTTTTTTTTTGTTTGTTTTGTTTTGTTTTTGGGCCACACCCGGTGACGCTCAGGGGTTACTCCTGGCTATTTGCTCAGAAGTCGCTCCTGGCAGGCACGGGGGACCATATGGGGAACCGGGGGATGGAACCGCGGTCCGTCCTGATAAGCGCAGGCACCTTATCTCCAGCGCCACCTCCTGGACCCCCCAAATTACTACTCTTTTAAAAAAGTTTTTTTTTTTTTTTTTTATTAAAGCCCTATGGTTTACAAGGTTGTGTTTTAGACATACTGTATTCCATCACTAGTTCCACCACCAGTGTTATCTTCCCTCCAATAGGATTCCCAGATTCTTTTCCTTCCCTGCAATTCCCCGCCTGCCACCTTGACAGGCGTTTGGTTGTTGAAATCTGAATCTCTTGTTTTTAGTGTTGTTGACTTTGTAGTTTGGATAGTTAATAATATCATTATACCACTGATGTACTTAATCCCCTTGACCCCTGCTCCCCATTGGTTCTTGTCTGTCCCTTCTTGCTCCCTTGATTATTACCTTCTCTGCCTTTCTCCTCCTTGTACTCTGGGTCTTACTCCTGCACTTATTATATATACAAATATATAAAATAAACTATTTTATATTACTGAGGCACCCTGTGTTTGTACTTCTCAGTTTCTGCTGGTGGGAATGCCTAGTTCAGCCTTTTGGAAAAAAAAAAAAGTATGTACTTAATCTCAGTACGCTAAGAAGTGAGCTGCCATATTACCCAGCAGGTTATATGGAGTATCTACCTTCAGGACACAAAAACATTCATTAAATAGACATGCACACCATTGTTCAGCACTTGTACAATAGCTAAGATATGGAATTAACCAAGGTGGTCAGTGATAGGCAATTGAATTATGAAGCTGGCATACTACACAGCTGTAAGGAAATACTATAAAGGAATACTATAATGGAATACTATACAGCTGTAAGGAAAGAAAATTTTGTTGGCTACATTATGGATGGAACTGAAATATATGATAAATGAAGTATTGCTACTCTTGAAAAAAGGTGAGAGATTTATATGGTCTGAAAAGAAACCAGAGTATATTACTACTATTGAATCTGGATTACATTGAGGTTTTGTTCATGAGGCTAGATTTGTCTCATTTAGCATCACTCATATATCTAGACATGCTGTTGTTGGTTTTTCACATTCTTTTTTGTTTGTTTTGTTTGTTTGTTTTGTTTTTGGACCACACCTGGCGGTTCTCAAGGGTTACTCCTGGCTGTCTGCTCAGAAATAGCTCCTGGCAGGCACGGGAGATCATATGGGACACCGGGATTTGAACCAACCACCTTTGGTCCTAGATCGGCTGCTTGCAAGGCAAACACTGCTGTGCTATCTCTCCGGGCCCAGTTTCTCACATTATTTTTTTTGGTTTTTGGGTCACACCCGGCAGTGCTCAGGGGTTACTCCTGGCTCCATGCTCAGAAATTGCTCCTGGCAGGCACAGGGGACCATATGGGGCACCGGGATTCAAACTGATGACCTTTTGCATGAAAGGCAAACGCCTTACTTCCATGCTATCTCCCGGGCCCCACATTCTTATTTTTTTTTTGCTTGTTCTTTTTATTGGTTTTTGGACCACACCTGGTGATGCTCAAGTTACTTGTGGCTATGTGCTTAGAAATTGCTATCTTTCCGGCACCCACTAAGTGATTTCTTTTCTTTTCTTTTTTTTTTTTTTTTGGTTTTTGGGCCACACCCAGTGACGCTCAGGGGTTACTCCTGGCTATGTGCTCAGAAGTCGCTACTGGCTTGGGGGACCATATGGGAAACCAGGGGATCGAACCGTGGTCCGTCCTAGGCTAGTGCAGGCAAGGCAGGCACCTTACCTCCAGCGCCACCTCCAGGCCCCACTAAGTGATTTCTTAAACTAGACTTCATAAATCATAATCAGTTAGAATAGAAAATTTCAGAATGACTTATGAGGAGAATAATATTTATTGAGTTTTAGAATAAAATTACTACTTAATTGTAATGCTTTTTTTTTTTTTTTTTTTTTTTTGGTTTTTGGTTTTTGGGCCACACCTGGTGACACTCAGGGGTTACTACTGGCTATTGGCTCAGAAGTCGCTCCTGGTAGGCTCGGGGGGACCATATGGGGAACTGGGGGATCGAACCGCGGTCCGTCCTAGGTTAGCACAGGCACCTTACCTCCAGCGCCACCACCAGGCCCCAATTGTAATGCATTTTAAATAAGGTTTTCGTGTCCTAGCTTTAGGCATTTATTGTAAAGAGTCTCTGCAAAGGATCTTATCCTCTGTCAAAATCTTTGATGCTGAAGACCATAATAGAATATCTGGGGCAACTTCCATCCATCACTGAAGTGTTTAAACATTTTGAAAATTTAAGTCTTATGGTCAAGTGAATACTATTAATAGGTGTAGAATTGATAGGCTGGACTGCATTTCTTTGGTTTTCCTCAACTACAAATGGGATTTCTGCTAGTTAGATATTTTGTAATTTAATTTAGACTTTGGTGGGACTTAGTTTGAAAGGATAACAGCTGTTAATTTTTTGAAAACTGTTTGAAAACCATTGTTTTCAATAACCAAAGCTTAATATAAACTTCTGTAATAATAGGAATTTTTTTTTTTTTTTTTGGTCACACTTCTGTGCTCAGAAGTTGCTCCTGGCAGGCTTGGGGGACCGAATGGGAAGCCAGAATTTGAACCTGTGTTGGCCGCGTGCAATATAGGAACATTTTAAGTAGTTATTCCATAACTTATTGTTTTCAGTCTTACATTTTGTCTCATTTTAGAATGTAATGTGTTATGACTCTATGATATGTTTTTGCTTTTCACAGTTTTTTAGTTTGCTGCCCTGTCACCAGTGAAGATGGGGTAAAGATATGCAGTTTAACAAGTGTCTGAGAATTCCTTTTAAGCACAATGAGAGGTTCCCCTATGTTCTTAGTTCATGGTATATTGGTAGTTCATTATTTTTTTCATAGATCCAAAGAATATATGTAGTCCTATTTTATTTGAGAACAAATAGCTTATTAATAAGGATCTGTGATCTAAGAATTTACATAGATTGAAGGAAAAATATATACTTTCAGTGCTTAAATAATGACATTTGGTGATGAAATATTTGTAACTGTTGGTTTTGTCAGGTTCCTATATTTAGGAGTCAGATTGGACAACCTCATTTTCTAATCACATTAACTTTATTGAAATGCCTTTTTTTTTTTTAAATCACAACTACCTTCAGATTCTATTTCAGAAAGAACATAGAAGGATTTTAGAATGATCTTATGTTAGAGTAAAATTATCTTGAAATTAAGATCTGATAGATCTTGGGAATTGATAATTAGAAATATCTCATAATGCTTATGAAACTGCCACAGTGTTCAGGATGCTTTTAGATGTCTTGGTATACAGTTTGCTAACTGCAGTTTTAGGGCTTATAGTTTATACAGTGATCAGTAGATGGTATTGTGTACAATAGAAGAGAAAATGGAGCCTATGTGGGATAAACTTAGAGGTGTAAAATTAGCACAGAGTATGGGGCTTGTGAGAATGCATGGAGGTGGGGCATTTGCTTTGCATGCAGAAGGATGGTGGTTCGAATCCCAGCATCCCACATGGTCCCCTGAGCATGCCAGAAGTGATTTCTGAGCATAGAGCCAGGAGTAACCCCTGAGCGCTGCTGGGTGTGACCCAAAAACCAAAAAAAAAAAATAACACAATGTAAGTATAACAACAATGTAAGTATAATAAACTAAATTCAGTAAAAAATAGTGATCTGGGGCCAGGCGGTGGCGCTGGAGGTAAGGTGCCTGCCTTGCCAGTGCTAGCCTAGGACGGACCACGGTTCGATCCCCCGGTTTCCCAGATGGTCTCCCAAGCCAGGAGCGACTTCTGAACGCATAGCCAGGAGTAACCCCTGAGCGTCACTGGGTGTGGTCCAAAAACCAAAAAAAAGAAAAAAAATAGTGATCTACTTTATGATCTTGGACTTGTTGGCAATTTCTTCAATATGCTTTCAGCAGCCTGGGTAATAGAAGAAATGGTTAAATTTACTATGAGAATTAAAAGTTACCTATATCAGGGGCTGGAGAGATAGAATGGAGGTAGGATGTTTGCCTTGCATGCAGAAGGACAGTGGTTTGAATTCCGGCATCCCATATGGTCCCCCAAGCCTGCCAGGAGGGAATTTTGAGCATAGAGCAAGGAGTAACCCCTGAGCGCTGTTGGATTTGACCCCACCCCCCAAATAAGAACATTAAAACACATTTTTGGGGCCGGAGAAATAGCATGGATGTTGGTTGTTCGAATTCTGACAATCCCATATGGTCCCCTGAGCCTGCTAGGAGCAATTTCTGAGCATAGAACCAGGAGTAATCCCTGAGTGCTGCTGGGTGTGACCTGAAAACCAAAAACCAAAAACCAAAAACCAAAAAAAAAAGAACAAAACAAAAACAACAAAAAAAAAACCACTCCACATTTTCAGGAAGGAGAAAACACAGTCTACAAAATAGGAGAAAATGAAGATGATATCTGACAAACATTTAATATTCAGGATAATAATCCAAGGATTATTACAGTTGAAATAATAAGCAACTTAATAGAAAATGGGTATAGGGACAGAATAGACATTTTTAGAAAGATCAAATTATATCCCAAAGAATTTAAATCAAAGTCTAAAAGAGATATTCATTTATTCATTCATTTATTTATTTATTTATGTTTTTTGGGCCACACCCATTTGATGCTCAGGGGTTACTCCTGGCTAAGTGCTCAGAAATTGCCTCTGGCTTGGGGACACATATGGGACTCCGGGGGATCGAACTGGGGGATCGAACCCTGATCTTTCCTTCTCTAGCGCCACTTTGCCGGCCCCTAAAATAAATATTTATAATCAATGATTATTGCCACATTATTATTCACAGTAGCTATTTGGAGAAAAAAATAAGTGTCCATCAGCAAATGAATTGAAAAACAATATGTTTATATATTATATAATAGAATATTAACATAAAAATGAAGTTCAAATACATGAACTGGTTCTTGTTTGTATAACTGACAGAGAATAGATTGGAAATGATGAGGATAGGGAGAAGATCGAACAGGTCAGAGTAGGGTTATTACTTGATTGAAATTTCTCTCTGGGATCATAATTGCATGATTTTCGGGCTGTAATTAATACTACTGGTATAGTTCATTTAAAATGGGTGGGGCTGGTTTGGCACTGCCTTGCATGCAGCAGACCTGGGTTTGATTCCTGCACCCTATATAGCCCCACCAGGAGTGATTCCTGATAGTAGAGTCAGGAGTAAGCCCCGAGCGTTGTGGGGTGTGGCCTAAAAACCTTTTGGTGCTCAGAGCTTGCTCCTGACTATCCTCAGGGATCGTTCCTAATGGGTTTTAGAAATTATATGGGGTGCCAGGTTAGCCACATGCAAAGCCAAATGCCCTACCTGTTGTACTATATTGCTCCTGTCCCAATGATTGCTTCTAGTTATTTTGGTTATGGTTATTTTTTGGTGGGGGTATGTGTGGCTGCACCTAAGGGTGCAGGGACTTTGTTGCCAGGAATTGCCCCAGGCTTCCTACGTAAAAAATAGACATCCCGGCCCTGGAGAGATAGCACAGCAGGCAAGCAGCCGATCCTGGACCAAAGGTGGTTGGTTCGAATCCCGGTGTCCCATATGGTCCCCCATGCCTGCCAGGAGCTATTTTTGAGCAGACATCCAGGTGTAACCCCTGAGCACGGCTGGGTGTGGCCCAAAAACCACCCCCGCCCCCCAAAAAAGTAGACATCCCAGCCCTTTGGGTTCTCTCCTTGGTGCCGTTTTTTCAATTAATTTTTAGCTTTTTAAATGCTAAAAAGAAAGTTTCCAGTGTTCTTGGGGGTTGCATGTATGATGAATATACAGAGAAGATGGAAGGCTGAGGAGGATCGATCTTGGGGGGAAGTTGGAGATACTTTTGTTGCTTAGAACATTGTCAACATGACTTTGAGAATACTGAAACAGAAATGTTAAGTATGTGTGGGCTGGAGTTTCAAAGAAACCACTCAGTGGGCTTAGGTTTGCTGTTTGAATTTTTGAAGTAGCTTTATGATAGCATAGGCAGAGCCTTGTGGAAAAAAATGAATGGGTTAAAAGTGAGTAGTAAAGTAACCAGAATTGAACTTCAGTGAATTATTGGTATTTTGAGGTTAAATAGAGGTAAAGAAACAGGAATTAGGAGGAAAAGAGAAAATGAGAAGAAAAGTCTGGAAAAAATAGTTTGGAAAACAGTGAAGGATTTTGGATAGGTTGTGGTCAATTGTGTTATATACTATTATGTTATGGTTTTTTTTTTTTTTTTTTTTTTTTTTTTTTTTTTTTTTTTTTTTTTTTTTTTTTTTGTGGGCCACACACAGTGTCGCTCAGGAGTTACTCCTGGCTATTTGCTCAGAAATCATTCCTGGCTGTGGGACCATATGGGACACCTGGGGATCAAACCTCGGTCTGTCCTAAGTCAGCAATGTGCAAGGCAAACGCTCTATCTTTGCACCACCACTCTGGGCCCCAATTGTGTTATACTATAAAGATAGATAAAATAAGGATTAGAGAAGGAAGGGTTCATGAATTTGATAAATGGTCAGTGATAACTTTGTTAGCTTTTACTTTAACACAAGTGAATTCTTGTATGTTTGCAACTTAGCTAGTAAAATCTTAACTGATCTCACTTGGGCTTGCTCATGCATCTATAAAAAACTATATATATATGTATATATATAAATAAAGCTTCTAGTTTGATTATGATGGTTATATATGGATTAATTGGGGCCTTTTCACATAACTTGTCATTTTTTAGTGTTCAAGTGTTAAGAGCAAAATTCTGAGAATAGAACATTGAGTCAATCTAAAAGCACAAAGAGTTACTAAGTTTGCCAACAACCAGTTAGATTAGCTGCTGCTATAGTGTCATAGACTGTTTATGATGTAAGGTGGAAAAAACTGGTCAGAGAGATAGTGTAGTGGGCAGGGTGCCTGTCTTGCAATGACTGAACTGGACTCAATCCCCTGCACCCCATATGGTTCTCTAGTAGTGATCCTTGAGTGCAGAGCCAGTGAGCACCACTGAAGGTGGTGTGCATCCCACCTTCACTCCAACAAACAGAAAAAAAAAATGCACGATAAACCTTGATGGGAGGAGAAACAAACTGACATTGCAAGATTCTAGATAGGAGGGGGAAAAATCACATTCTGTTACAGATGTCACTGCTGCAAATGGCAGATATTATTTCTGGTGAGGGGTTGAGGGTTGGAAACAAGATTGGATTAGTATGAAAAGTGAATGGGGGGGGCACGGGAGAGATAGCATGGAGGTAGTGCGTTTGCCTTACATGCAGAAGGATGGTGGTTCGAGTCCCGGCATCCCATATGGTTACCCTGTGCCTGCCAGGGGCGATTTCTGAGCGCAGAGCCAGGAGTAACCCCTGAGCACTGCCAGGTGTGACCAAACAACAAAAAAGAAAAGTGAATGGGAAAGGTAGATGTGATGGTAAAACATATAAATTATTTTTGTGAGAAAATTAAAAGTAATTCGAGATAAGATGGCAGCTGGGAGAGAAAGAGTTGTCATTTAACTAAGCAAGTCTGTTTTATTGACCCTAACCCCTCCCCCCACAAGAGACTCTTCTATTCAAAAGCAGTATATAGAATGTTGGAAGAATGATCTGGTAGCTAGAGAGGATGCTAGTGCAGAGGAAAAGGGAGAGATAACTAATTAAGTGAAAATCTTTTAGAAACTTCTAGAAGATGAAATTTTTGTGTACCTATGAAGGGATTAGAGCTTGATATGGAGGACTACTTCTTTTTGATGACTGGAAAGAAGGATGGAATTGGATACAAATTCGTGATTAAAAGCTGAAAAGTTCCTATTTGACATAAGAACTTTTTCCCTCTAATGAAACTGTCTAGTGAGAATGGGAAATAGTGCAGAACTGTGGGCTTGAGGTTTGATGTGAATAAAGAATTATTTGATTTTATTTTGCCACTGCATGGGGTGCTGTCCTTATTAAAATAAAGGTCATTATTTTAAAAGGCATTTAACTGAACACCTTTTCTGTTAAGAACTGAGGTATTCTACAGTCTGGATGGGATTCCTTTCTTTTTGAACTCTAACTTTACTCTCTTCTGTAACATTGGTGGTTTTTTCAAAAAAATACAGACAAGGGATGGGGGCTGAAGAGATAGCACAGCGGTAGGGAATTTGCCTTGCACATTGCTGACCTGGGATAGACCCAGGTTTGAGCCCCGGCATCCCGTATAGTTCCCTGAGCTTGCCAGGAGCGATTTCTGAGCTCAGAGCCAGGAAGGAGTATCCCCCAAGTGCCGCTGGGTGTGGCCCCCCCAAAAAATATAGACAAAGGAGCATCGAAATATGTTAACTTTTTTTTTTGTTTTTTGTTTTTGGGCCACACCCGGTGACGCTTAGGGGTTACTCCTGGCTATTCGCTCAGAAGTTGCTCCTGGCAGACACGGGGAACCATATAGGGAACCCGGGGATCGAACCCCGGTCTGTCCTAGGTTAGCGCTGGCACCTTACCTCCAGCGCCACCACCCAGCCCCCGAAATATGTTAACTTTTATAAGTAAACATTATTTTTATTTCTCCCTCTCCCATAAACAAACATTATTAAGTATAGCAATTGGTACATTTTCAAAAAGTACTTCCTAGGACTTTTTGTTGTTTATTTTGTTTTATTTTGTTTTGGGGATTACTCCTGACTGTACTTAGTAATCAGTCATTCCTGGTGATGCTCAGAGAAGCATATGGAATGGTGGGAATCAATCAGGGTTGACTGCATGTAAGGCAAGTGGGGCCGGAGAGATAGCATGGAGGTAAAGCATTTGCCTTTCATGCAGAAGGTCATTGGTTCGAAACCTGGCTTGACAGGAGCGATTTCTGAGCATAAAGCCAGGAGTAACCCCTGAGCACTGCCGGGTGCGACCCAAAAACGAAAAAAATTATTTTGTTATGTTTTTTTTTTCCAGAAGATAGATACACTTAATTTAGTAAAGACTAATTTGAGATGAATGATGAGTTGGCTAGTGGTAATACTATGTATAGAAAAACAGCAAGACCATTTGTCTTGAGTAGTTGAAAATTTTATAAATGTGGCCATAAGGTTAAATGCTTTGGGAAATGGCACATTTCTTTCTCATTTTTCTCTTAGAAAAGTCTTCAGTTGTCCCTGGCCAAGTAGAGCTTACCTTGCACTGTTAGGAAGTACTATTTACTGAAAGGATTGTCTTTATGGAGGGCACCATCTGCTGGTTGTAAGAGGTATTGGAATGGGAAGCCAATTTTGTAGTTACAGATTCCTCACAAAGTCCCATTTTCCTTTAATTCCAAACCTGAAATAAGTCTCAGGAGGAAAACTAGCTTTTACTAAATATTACCAGTAGAAATTCTGTATATGGTTTGATTTTATTTTACTTTTGTAAAATCATAATGAAATGGCAGATGCCTTTCTTCTAAGATTAGTTAAAAGCAAGTTCAAAATATGATTATTACCATTGCTCTTTTGTTACTATTTGCTCTTCAGTCTAATGAGGGCTAATTTTTAGTCATTGAATGTATTTTAAATTTTAGTGCGAACGCAGGAACAATTGTTACTTATGATATTAGGATGAATAGTTAAGTATGATATTTTTAAAGACTAGTTAACAATACTAATGTTTTCCTTAATTAGTGACTATATTATTTTAATTTTTTTAAATATTATTTTTATTTTTAAACATGTTGGGTTACATATCATTGACAATCATATTTTAGCTACAGATTAACATTATTATTTGAATTTTAATGAAGTCTTTAGTGTTAGAATATTTCTCATTTGTTTGCCAAAGTGTAGGGGAAGGGGTGGTCCCCAAGCAAGATCAGGGGACTGGGCGACCCCACGTTAATTTTCGACCATTCTGTAGGTAGCTCAGTGCTAGGGTTTCCTTGTCATTCTTAGAGACCTTCAGGTCCACATCCTGAGGTGTTTTGAGGTTTTCATGAGCAGTTCATGGGAGGTCCATATGGTACTAGGGATTGAAAGCTTTACTCCTTGATACTAGAATATTTTCTATATTTCACTTATGTCTATACTGAAAATAAGGTAAACAATGCAGTAATTCTTAAAATTTATTCTCAAAGTAATTCAGACTGATTTAGAAATCAGAAACTCTAGGCTATCATAATTTTACTGTAAATTGTCAATAAATTAAAAAGGTTTTATTTTTTTTTGGTTTTTATTTATGGGTGCTCAGTTTTATTCCCAGCTCTGCTCAGTGGCTAGAGTAGGTGGGGCTCTGGGGACTGACTATATCTAGCATAGGGGATTGAATCTGGTTTTGCTGTGTGTCATGCAAGCAACTTACCTACAGTATTTATCATTTGTAAGGCCCTGAAAATTCTTTTTTTTTTTTTTT
>PVKC010047182.1:0-11104 GCA_004027635.1 Crocidura indochinensis | reverse complement strand
TTTGGGGGTCACACCCGGCAGTGCTCAGGAGTTCCTCCTGGCTCCATGCTCAGAAATTGCTCCTGGCAGGCACGGGGGAAGATATGGGGCACTGGGATTCAAACCTTTTGCATGAAAGGAAAACGCCTTACCTCCATACTATCTCCCAGGCCCCTCGAAACAGAACTTTTAAGGATAAAATATTTGTTGATTAAAAAAAAAACAAGAAAGAGGGTGTAGAATAGATATGAGCAGGAGCCACAACGTGTTCTCCCTGCTTATCAGCTAAAATAGTTCGGTATATTTGGATAAACAAGGAGGTCACTTAAAAGGTGCTGATATGAGAATACGTGAACATATGTAGTATATTAGAATTATGTATGTATATTATGTAACATATGTAACGTACTAGAGTTTCATTAGCCATCCAATAAACCACATACAGAGCAATCATGTCTAGAGTATCATCACACTTTAATTCCCACAGGAACTAGAATACCCACTGGGACCACTTCAGTCATGATTTATTATCTCAACATTATATAATATAAAGGCAGCAGAAATAGCCTGAGCCCTAATACACATTTTAGTTTGTAAAATGGCAGTGCTACTCATTAAATTCCATATAATCTTTAAGCTCAAAATAGTTTCCAAAATTAACAAGTTTCAAAAAGTACACCTCGAGCTTAGTTTAAAATTAAATTTTCTTTTTATTTTAAATATCTTTATTTAGACACTTTGATTACAAATATGATTATAGTTGCGTTTCAGTCATATAAAAAACACCCGCCTTTACCAGTGCAACATTCCCATCACCAATGCACCACCTCCTCACACGCTCCCACTTGTATTTGAGACAGGCTTTCTACTTCATTCACTCATTCACATTATTATGATAGTTGTCAGTGTAGTTACTTTTCTAACCGCACTCGCCATTCTTCATGGTGAGCTTCATATCGTGAGCTGGATTTTCTGACCCTCATCTCTTTTGTCTCTGAGAATTACTGCAAAAATGTCTTTTATTATTCTTAAAATCCACAGATGAGGGAGACTATTCTGCATCTATCTCTCTCCCTCTGACTTATTTCACTGAGCATAATAGTCTCCATATATATCCATGATTGGAAAAATTCATGACTTCATCTCTCCTGATAGCTGCATAATATTCCATTGTGTATAAGTACCACAGTTTCTTTAGCCATTCATCTGTTGAAGGGCATCTTGGTTGCTTCCAAAGTCTGGCTATTGTAAATAGTGCTGCAATCAATATAGGTGTGAGGAAGGGATTTTTGTATTGTATTTTTGTGTTCCTACTAGGAACACTCCCTAGGAGTGGTATAGCTGGATCATATGGGAGTTCAATTTACAGTTTTGGAAGGAATCTCCATATTGCTTTTTATAAAGGTTGGACTAGATAGCATTCCCACCAGCAATGGATAAGAGTTCCTTTCTCTCCTCATCCCCGCCAGTTTGCTATACCTTTTCTATTCTTTATTGTCATATTAATGCCAGCAAAGATACTTTTATTATATCATTATAATACTTCCCACTAAAGATGAAAGTACATTTGGCAAGGTGGCTGAGAGTACTGATAGGGGAATGTATTAAGCAACTCAATAGACTAGAATACTAATCCAAAAAAAGTCAAGAATAGTTCCTAATATCTCAATAGTTTACAAAAATGATTTTGTAATAGAGGCCTTAAACTCAAATGTGAGTTCTACTGTGTTATTTCTGTGATTTTTAGTAAGTTACAGTACTTGAACTGAAACTAAACCTGGAATATATTATTGACATTAAAGAGAGAATAAATCCTGCCTTATACACAAGGCTTTAAATTCTTTGGGGTTGAGGGGGAATGATACTAGGTTTCGTCCTGGTTCTGCACTTAGGAATCACTTCTGGCAGGCTTAAGGGACCCAAATGGGATGTCAGACATTGAACCTAAGTTGACCATGTGCAAGTCAAATGTCCTATCCTATACAATGTCTCCATCCTCAAAAAAGGCTTTGTCTTCTGCATACTAATTTAACCTATACTTTGATCCAGAGTAAAAAAACCCAACTCTACAGGGGATGTATCCTAGTTCTTTCGTTCCACCCCACCCATCTCTGCTAACTTAACCTATACTTTGATCCAGAGTAAAAAAACCCAACTCTACAGAGGATGTATCCTAGTTCTTTTGTTCCACCCCACCCATCTCTGTTTCAGCTTCTACAATAGAATCATTTTAGTTCCACACTTAAGACTGGCTGCTGAATTCAGAAGTATGGAAATTTCTTGAATGGAAAGGAAAATTAAGTCTATCATTCAGATAAAATTCTGTGGGCCTGCTCAGGATATTGAAAAGATCTGACAAAAGGCAATTTTCCCAAAGACTTGATATTGGCAAATTTGACACTTGAAATAATTTTTAAAAGAAAAGAAACTCAAAGAAACGACACACATGCCTCATATGTACTAAAATCCCAACTCCAGTGCCAATTAGCCCCTAGTACTATCAGGTACAGCCATTAAAATACACTCTTAAGTGTAGCTCTTAGTGATCACCAGAATCACTGGCACCAGAACCACTGTCAGGCGCACAGAGTAATCAAGCATCGCAATGAGAGGATACTAAACTTCCAGAGTATTGCTTAGGAACAGCACCCATCCCTCTCCCCTACCCATGATAAATAATTTTCAATATTAGCACAGAGCTCTAGAGGTCAATTAAAATATTTATAGAACTAAACTGTTCTCAATTTTAACACAGTTCTAGAGAAAATTATATTTTGTTTTTAATGCCACAAGAATATTTTATCTTTTTTTTTTATTTTAAAATCATACCAGATTTTAAAAGCTGTATTTGGCATTGCTTGAGGACAATATAAGGTGTCAAAGATCAAAGTCAGATTGACCATGTGCAAAGCAAGCACCTTAAACCCTGTATTCAAGTCCATTCACAAGAATTTTTTTCTATGTGAGCTTCTTTGAACATGAATGTTGTAATTCCACTAAGTAAATAGAAATATAATAAATGTATAATTTGATTCTACTGTTTGAATAATTAGGGGGTTATACTGCAATAGTCCAGACAATAAATCTCTGTTTCACAGTTGTATTCTCTTCAACTATCAGGCAACAAGGCTTATTGGAGAATTAGGGCTAAACTCTGATATACCAAGGCATGTATAAATCTGTTCTCCAAAGAGAGAAAAGTCTAAGAAGCCAAATCAAACAGAGCACATAATTTTCATACTGGAGGCCTAGGTTTCAGTTCCCCTGATTGCATAGCTCCCCACGGTCCCTAATACTTACTATCAGAGACAATTCCTGAGCAATGTATCAAGATTAGTCCCCTGAGCACAATTGGATGGGGAAAATAAAAATATAAAGTTCTACAACTCTTATCTTTATAAAAAAAAAATAACACACACACACACACACACACACACACACACACACACACACACAAATGCTTCTGTGAAACTCTACTGTTGTTTCCACTAACAAAGGAAGCAAATTTCTTATATAAGCAACACAAAGAACAACCAAGGCTCAGATCTTTGTTCCTATTTTGATTACTTGGTTTTGCCTTATGAAGAAGATTCACCTGTCTTCCTTGACTCTCTCTAATTATAGCTGTAGTTAAAGTTGTTTTGATATTCTTTGTTTGGGGGCTACAGTTAATGGTGCTCAAGGGTTAACCCTGGTACTGTGCTCAGGAATCATTCCTGGCAGACTCAGGGATTACATAGGATGCTGGGAATCGAACCTGGGTCACAGTTGTGTACAAGGCAAGTGCCCCTCCCATTGTAATATCACTCAGTCCCCGGTTATTTTTAACTTAATGTGCATTTCTGAATTTAAAGGTAACTATCAATTTCTTAAGAGTCATGATTATTTTTCATCTGTTTCAAGGAAATATAAAAGAGGACAAAAATCTATGCAGACTACATTGGATATTAATAGGATGTAAAGATAATCTATTTTACACAGAGGTGATTTAATTATGTCACTGTAATACTGGAAATATCTCAGAAATAAAATTTGTGTAGATTGTACAGGAACCAAAACATAAAAAAGAAAAAAATTAATTTGCTATTTGTGCAACAAAATACCGGAATGGGGGTTAAAGAAAGATTACTTCAAGCCTTGTAGTTTGTTTTAGGTAGATAACTACCTATTATAGATAAATATTAAGTATTTCCATTTAATTCTTAGATAAATTCATGATGTATATATCCAAAATGTATCGGTTAAGTAATTTGAAAAAGTCAAACCAACAGTTGCACAATATAAACACATGCACTCTATATATTGACTTCTTAATTTGCGAAGCCTAAATCAATAGACAGGAGACAGAGAGACTAAAATACTGATGGAGAAGTTCATTAAAAGAACTGAAATGGGAGAGAGCGCATAGCGGTAAGGCACAGAAGGACGGTGGTTCGAATCCCAGCAACCCATATGGCCCCTTGAGCCTGCCAGGACTGCCGGGTATTACTCCCCCTTCCCCCCCCCAAAAAAAGAACTGAAACACAGGTCAGAGCAATACCACAGCAGGTAGGATGTTCACCTTGCATGTGGCAGACTTTGGTTCAATCCTCAGCATCCCAGATGGTCAGTCCACCGAGCCTGCCAGGCAGGAGTGATTCATGAGTGCAGAGCCAGGAGTAACTAACCCCTGAGCACCAGCAGGTGTAGCCCCAACACAAAAAATAATAAAAGTAATAGAACTGAAACATCGTAGGAATATTTACTTGTGAAAAGGCATGAAATATTTTTGGCACGAAAGTAATTAGAAAATTGAAAAAAGAAAAAAAAAGGAAAAAAGAAAGTAGTTAGAATCCCAGTTGAGTACTGACTGCCTTTTATGTCTGCCAGGACCTAAATGTGACCTTGCCTTCCTGCCAGGAGGCTTTCAGGTCTCCAGAGTCTCCTTAGAAGAACCCAACCCCAGCCCAAACATACACTTACAGATAAAAAAGAGAAAGCCTAACTAACAGATGATATAGCACTGAAGTATATATAGCACTTCAGGTAAGTTAGGATATAGGTAAGCTGCTTGTTTTATAAGCACACAGACCAGTTTTCATTACCTGAGCCTGACAGAAGTGATTCCTGAATACAGAGTCAAGAATAATTAGTCCTGGGGCCGGGCGGTGGCGCTGGAGGTAAGGTGCTTGCCTTGCCTGCACTAACCTAGGACAGACCACGGTTTGATCCCCTGGTTCCCCATATGGTCCCCGGGTCTGCCAGGAGTGACTTCTGAGCGCATAGCCAGAAGTAAGCCCTGAGCGTCACCAGGTGTGGCCCAAAAACCAAAAAAAAAAAAAAAAAAAAAGTCCTGAGCACCACTGGATGTGGATCAACAACAACAAAAAAATCCCACTAATTTACTTCTCTAAATTCATTGATAGGCAGATACAAAGATGGCATCCCTGATTAATAAGGAAAAAAAACCTAAGTTTTACATACTTGTATCTAAGTATGTATGTCCCTAATAAATATAAACAATGCTCTAACAGTAACCAGTATTTAACAATCATTTCTGAAGTTATTTCAATATATCCATAATAATTTTTATCTTTGAATTATTTTGGTATAGTTTTAGATAAGCTTACAGCAGTGCATAAAGGGCCCGAGGACCATTCTGAGAGTTAACCAGGCAGGGAAGATTAATGCCAGGGCCCGAGGATGAAGCTACTTGGACCCTGTGCAATCAGAAAATAGCAGAGCTGCTTTAGTGATGTTTCAAGAGTATTCATTTTTAACTCTGGTAATGGACAGGGGGACTGTGTAGTGCCAAGATTTGATTTTTGCATCCATCCTTGATCAGAGTGACATCTCAGAGCAAGATTTTTCTTTTCTTTGATTTTTGGGTCACATTTGGTGACGCTCAGGGGTTACTCCTGGCTATGGGCAGCTCAGAAATCCTCCTAGCTTGGGAGACCATATAGGACTCTCAGAGATCAAACTGCGGTCCGTCCTACGTTAGAGTGGGCAAGGCAGGCGCCTTAATGCTTTCACCACTGCTTCGGCCCCATCCAGAACAAGATTTTTTTTTTTTTTGTGTATGGATTTTTTTTTTGGGGGGGTCACACCCGGCAGTGCTCAGGGGTTACTCCTGGCTCCATGCTCAGAAATTGCTCCTGGCAGGCACGGGGGACCATATGGGGCACCAGGATTCAAACCGATGACCTTTTGCATGAAAGGCAGACGCCTTACCTCCATGCTATCTCCTGGGCCCCGAGAACAAGATTTTTAATGATAAAATATGCCACCAATATTTTGACTTTCCACACATATATAAGATTAGTAGTACTAGTATACAATATAAGGAAATAATAAAAATATTTTAAATTAGCATCACAGCAGATGAAAGTATTTTAAAATCTGAGTAGTAACATGTTAACACAAGAAATAATATTTATAATAAACTATAGATTTCTGAAAATGATGCTTTAGTAGAGAACTTAATAGGGAAGGTTGATGAGACTTAAAAGAAATCATACAACATGGAGGCCGGAGAAATAGCCCAGCAGTAGGGCTTTTGCCTTGCAAGCAGCTGACTCAGGACAGACATGGGTTCAATTCCTGGCATCCTATATGGTCCCCCAAGCCTGCCAGGAGCAATTTCTGAGCACAGAGCCAGGAGTAATCCCTGGCAACTGCCTGGTGTGGTCCCCTACATTTCTTTATACTTATGAACTGTAAAAAATAATTACAAAAATCCAGTTACAAGATAATAAATTTATATGTCTTAGAATTTCAACAATATAGTTTTTCATTAAATTATTTAAATGAAAAGAAAAATAAAAAATTTAAATGAAATAAATGGCAAGTTATCTTTCAGAAGAAAGATAACACAAACATATTCAACCTAATATATACTTACAGTGCATGTTTCTGCCGTCCTTCTCTTACAGTTTGAATATAGTATACCAAATTATCGAAGAAAAGTTTCATCATGTTCAGTTCTTTTTCTGCCCACCTAGATCAATTAATAGAAAATAACTTTAGAGGCATAGGTTAAAACAAAAATCTTCAAGGACAGAGAAAAATGTATTATCTAAGAAAACAAAATCTTCAAATGGAAGGTCTTCCAATTAAATATCCCCAAGTTCTATTTCAAAGAGAAAATATATAAAGCAATGTAACATAATTTTTATGATTTTAATTTCAATATCTCCAGGGGAAATTTTTCAATATTTGGGAAAGGAAATGAATGTTTGGGAAAGGGTTGATTATATTACTAATGAGCTAATATTTATAAACTATAATAAGAATAATAGAATAAAACTGTGTGCCTTCATCATTATAGAGTAGAATCTAACAAGGTCTGGCATAATGGCACAATAATCTTATTGAGTAATTTTTTTTTTGGTGGTTTTGGGTCACACCCGGCAATGCTCAGGGGTCACTCCTGGCTCCATGCTCAAAAATTGCTCCTTGCAGGCACAGGGGACCATACGGGATGCTGGGATTCGAACCGATGACCTTCTGCATGAAAGGCAAACTCCTTAACTCCATGCTATCTCTCCGGCCCCTTATTAAGTAATTTTTATAATTACATTTATGTTTTTGAGTCATGCCCAGTGATACTTAGAGCTTACTCCTGGCTCTGTGCTCAGGGACCATAGACACATAACTTGGTAGTCTTGGGTTACTTTATGGCATAACACGAATGGAACCCAGTTCAGCAGCTTGCAATGCAAGTACCCTAACCGGGCTGCCTCTTAAAAAAAAAAAAATTAGGAGCAGGGTCAGAAAAATAGCAACTGGGTAGGGTGCATTCCTTGCTCCCAGCCAGCCTAGGTTTAATTATCAGGATCTCAGTTGGTCATCTAAGCGCTATCAGGAATAATTCCTAGGGCCAGAGCGTAAGCACAGTGCCTAGTGGTATTGAAGGATATGAAAGAGAATGATGCACTCTACCACTTGAGTCACATCACAGCTAAGTTGGGTATATTTTTTAGCAATCTTTCATTACAGATTCAGTTAGTTAAGATTTTGTTAAGGATTTTTGTTTGTTTGTTTGTTTTTGGGCCACACCCGGCGGTGGCTCAGGGGTTACTTCTGGCTGTCTGCTCAGAAATAGCTCTTGGCAGGCACAGGGGACCATATCGGAACACCGGGATTCGAACCAACCACCTTTGGTCCTGGATCGGCTGCTTGCACGGCAAACACCACTGTGCTATCTCTCTGGGCCCTAAATTCAGATTTTAAGCCCTTAGAAACATTAAAATAAAATTAGTAATTGGGGCCAGAGATAGTAGAGCAGGTTTGATCCTCATAATCCCATATGGTACCACAAATAACACCAGGAATAATTCCTGAGTGCATCTAGGAAAAATATCTGAGCATTGCCTCCAAGAAAGATAGAAATCACAATAAATAGAGTAAGATATCCCAAGTCAATTGCCTTCATAGCTAACAAAGCATTTCACAAAATACTTATTGGCAATACAGGTATGTGATTTACACATTTTTTTTTTGCCACAGCAAAAATAAATTACTCTCTTCCCAATCTTTTAATGAACCTTTATTGTATGAAAAGAAAAACATTCAGTCAGAATTGGGTATGGTGTATAGGAATGTGGCTCAGTGTTAAAATGCATGTCTTGCATGTGTAAAGTCTTGGTTAGGATCCCCAGCACCTGAAAAGAGAGGAGAGGGATAAGGGGAGAACAAAGAGGTGAGAGGGGTAGAGGGGAGTGAGGAGAGCCAGAACAAAAGCAAAGTGGGCATGAGTCCCTACATATCATAGCCCCCAAGCCTGCCAGGAGTAATTTCTGTGTGCAGAACCAGGAGAACCCATGAGAGTTCATAAGTATGTCCCCCAAACAAAATAAGAAAGAGACTGAGGGGACCTGGGAAATAGCATGGAGGTAAGGCGTTTGCCTTTTATGCAAAAGGTCATCGGTTCAAATCCCGGTGCCCCATATGGTCCCCGGTGCCTGCCAGGAGCAATTTCTGAGCATGGAGCCAGGAGTAACCCAGGAGAATTGCCGGGTGTGACCCAAAAAACCAAAAAACCAAAAAAAAAAAGAAAGAGACTGAGGAGAAAGAGATAAAAGGAAATTTGCCTTACTGAGGTCTCCACAGTTTTTATCCCAAATGGTCTCTAAAGCACTGCCAGGAGCAATTCCTTCGTAGCACCATGCGTTGCCCCCCCCCCCCCAAACAACACAAGAATAAACAAAAACACTATAATTGCTAACTTCTCTAGAACACTATAAAAGATAGGACTGCTATCACATAAAAATAATACTTTCAAAGAATTTATCAACCTTTATTAACATTTATTTGGGGGGGTCACACCCAGTGACGCTCAGGGGTTAGTCTTGGCTTTCTGCTCAGAAATCACTCCTTGCCGGCATGGCGGACCATATGGAAGGCTAGGATTCGAACCACCATCCATCCTGGAACGCCTGCATGCAAGGCAAATGCCCTTCCACTGTGCTATCTCTCCATGGCCCATTTATTAACTTCTTTATGCCTAATATATTATATCTAGATCCAATTCCTAAAGGAAAATTAAAGACACCCTAGAATGTTTATCTTAAGCTGTTATGGTTATATATAAACACATAGTATATTTAAATTCTATATATACTGTGCATACACACAAGTATAAACTTTCATCCTAAATTCAAGCACTAATTCCTACAGTATTTTTTCAACTAAATAGTTTATGAACTACAAATATGAAAATCAGATTTTCCTACTAGTATACCCTGGAAAATAAATTAAATCATTTCAACTACATAAAATTCAAAATTTTTGAAGCAGAATAAAACTAATCAAAACTTTATTCGATAATAATTTGAAAAAATTTCAGTTTTTAAATAATTTATTTTATGTACTTACATTGTAATCCAATGTGTATCATAACTGCTCCCAAACTGCTGAAATGTACCAAACAATTTTGGAAGAAGACGAAGTGAAATTACTACTGATCTGAAAAAGCAAAAACAGGTATTTACTGGCAGAAAAAAAAACTTTAAAAATTACCAACATTTCTAGATGTCTATAAAAATTAAGCTACTGAGAATCAAAATGCTAAATGACTTATGAACTACAGGCTTGTAAGACAAACAAAATTTTCCTATATTAAACAAAGCTTCCAGAAGGCCGGCCCGCTGGCGTTGACGAGGTGTGATTTCTGCCCGGTGCTTTGAATGTCAAAGTGAAAAAATTCAATAAAGCATGGGTAGACATCGGGAGTAACTATGCTACTTAAGATAGCAAAATGTCTTGTCATCTAATTAGTGATGTGAATGAACAGATGAGCGAGATTCCCACTGTTTCTACCTACTATCCAGCGAAACCAACAGTCAAGGGAACAGGCTTGGAGGAATCATCGGGGAAATACCCTTTTAGGCTTCACTCTAGTCTGGCATGATGAAGAGACATGAAAGGTGTAGAGTAAGTGGGAGCCCCCAATGGCCACCCCCCAGCCCACAAAGGGTAAAAAGAAAAAAAAAATTTAAAAATTGTTTTTCTATAGTATAAACTTATTTTTTAATGCATTGAAGGAAAAAACTTCCAGTTTTTAAAATTCCAAACTATGCTTTCTAAAATAAAATTCACTGCATTCTATCTAAGTATAGAAACACATGAAGAGAACTTAATAGTAAATTTTCATGAAAGCCATCAAGTCCCACAAGCTTCTAAGAATTTAATCAAAAGAAACAGGAAGGAGGGGGCCGGGCGGTGTCACTGGAGGTAAGGTGCCTGCCTTGCCTTGTGCTAACCTAGGACCGACCGCGGTTCGATCCCCCGGTTCCCCATATGGTCCCCCGTGCCTGCCAGTAGCAACTTCTGAGCAAATAGCCAGGAGTAACCCCTGAGTGTCACTGGGTGTGGCCCAAAAACCGAAAAAAAAAGAAACAGGAAGGAGAGACTTAAGTTAAAAAACTTCTCAAATTTCTCTCCTCTCTGCTGAGCCGATCTACGGACCGGGACCCCTGTCCCTGGGTAAGATGGTCTCACCTGACCCACGTGAGACTGATCGAGCCGTGTGATTGGGGATCCCAGAAACATAAAGACTACCACTGGCCATGCTCTGCCTCTTCTCTCCTCTCTGCTGAGCCGATCTACGGACCGGGACCCCTGTCCCTCGGTAAGATGGTCT
>PVKC010047181.1:0-11101 GCA_004027635.1 Crocidura indochinensis | reverse complement strand
AGGGGATAAGGCATCTGCCTTGCATGTGCTAGCCTAGGACGAACAGAGGTTCAATCCCCCGGCGTCCCATATGGTCATCCCAAACCAGTGGCGATTTCTGAGCGTAGAGCTAGGACTAATTCCTGAGCGTCATCGGGTGTGCCCCCCCAAAAACCAACAACAACAACAACAAAATAAAACCCCGAAATAGTCCTGGTTTCTGAATAGTCTTCTGTATTCTTCAGTAATTAAGGTTTCATTCTAGAGTCTCTAAATTTTCACAAATTGGTTTGTTTCTGAGGAAAACAAATAGAGGACAGTTTGATGGGTTTATACAAATGAAATGTAGGAGAAAGGGACTTTTCTTCTCTTCCATTTTTTGAATTAATTTAAACACCGTGATTACAAGTTTGTTCATAATATAGTTGTTTTTTACCCTGTAGTTACAAAGTTGTTCATGATTAAGTTTCAGTCATACAATGTACAACAACCTTCCAATTTCCCTTTGCCCTCCTCCCTGCCTGCCTTACCTCTAGGGCAAACATCCTCTCTCTCTCTCTCTCTCTCTCTCTCTCTCTCTCTTTCTCTCTCTCTCTGTCTTCTCTCTCTCTCCCTATATTTCTCTCTCTGTCTCTGTCTCTGTCTCTCATTCACTCTCACACACAGACACATACACAGGACGTACATATTGTCATTCTCCTACTCTCTCTCCTTCCTTTCCTCCTCCCTCCCTCCCTTCCCTCTTTCTTTCTCCCTTCTTTCTCTATCTATATCATCTCTTAGATACTATGTTTACAATATTGTTATTGAAGGGGTATCATGCATATCACTTTATCTTCTATTAGCGCTTAGTTCTTGTCCAGAGTGATCATATCCAAATATCATTGTCATAGTAGTCAATTTTTATTGACTAAATTTCACTGATTTATTCACACATAACTAGAAGGAAATTTTAAAAATATTATTTAGTGATCAACCTGTCAACAGAGAAAAAAATTTTTGGTAAATATAGTGATTTATGTCAAGATATTGTGATTCATACCTAATCAATATTTATGTTCTATGTATTACATGAGCATTATTGATAATAAATGATAATATAATATCATGTTTGGCATCTGAAAAGCAATGATCTAGTAAGCAAAGGTAAAATAATTTCTCTTCTTCTAAGTTACATGAGATTGTTTTGTGCTTATTATTATTTTTTCCCTCCTGCAGATGCACCGTAAATATTGGGGTCATTCGAAAGGAATTTCCTTTGGCTAAGAGATACAGGGTTTCTCCATCCTTGCCATATATTGTCATGGGATTGACTATAGACTCCTTTCAGGTTCATTTGCTCTCCCCTAGGTGGTTTTGTTTGGGAGATTTCTGCTGTATCCTGGGTGATAAAATCAGACCTCTGTATCTGGAGTTCTTGGCATCTACACGAGCCAAGGGGTTGAACTTTGCTTGTGTTTTTCTGTGTGGTTCTAGTAGTTCTGTTCCCTTAGTGTCGTTTTAATCCATCTTCTGTGATTGGCAGGCCCGGTCTTTGCGCTGGTCCTAAGGAGGGGCCTGGGATAGCATGAAATTACAGCACTAAGTAAACATCTTTCCCTCATACCATATTAGAAAGAGACCAATCAATATATGGAGGAATTCTACAAGATAAAGATGTCAAATTGAAAAGTACTTAATAACATTTATTGAGCTCCTGAATCCAACCATTTTGAAGATACATTACAAGTCTCTGTTAAATGCCAATACATTGCTTTATGTGTTTAGGCACAAGTAACTTGAATTTTATTCATTTTAAGTATAAAGAACCTTCCAGCATGTGCTGAACAAGACTATAGTTTTAAAATAATTAGTATAAAAATACTGATAGTGTGTTGCTAACTTCTTAAGTTGACAAAGTTCTAGAACTTAGAACGTTTTTAAAGTTCTGTTCTAAAAGCAATGTGAACACTGGCATATGAAAGGCCCTCTCTCATTAGATGTCCAATACTTCTCAGCTTCAAACAAATTAGTGCTTTGTATAATTAACTCTACTGTTTTTTTTTCTTTCTTTAAGTTAGTAAAAGAAAAGATCACCTAAATGCAGTAATATATAAATTTATACAAAAGGAAAGTTATGAAAATTTGGAAGGTTGAATGAAACCTGCCTTTACCTACACCAGAGAAGTAGTAATCTGCCCTATTTTAAATGTTTTTTATTGGGAAGTTGACATAGTTAAAAAATCCATTAAAGGCAAAGTAGTTAAAGGCAAACATGGAAGAATTTAATTGCTAACTAGGAGGAACATTAAGCCCATTTTAAAAATATAAATATCCATGTGTGAAATATGCTTTACAAAAAGAAAAAATTACTTATAAATACATAGGATTTTCATTAAGCAATTTATATTTGGCTACTGGGGTTGTGAGTGACTGCTAGTTAAGGTAAATATCAGGACAGCTTAATTGACCAAAATAATCTTCAAACTATATAACTATGACTTCAGAAAATGGTGAAGCTACTCAAAAGTTATCGTTGTTTACTTTCTATCAGCCATGATGATGGCCAATTGAGAAACATGGGTCTTCTTTCTAGCAAATTAGGTCTTTGAGGGATTTAGCCCAAGATGAAGCCAAATGACTATCTATATTCTAGTGTAAACTGACCAGAGTATAAGTTGACCCACCTCATTTTACCCTAAAAACTGGGAAAACAGTGACTTGAGTATAAGTTGATGTGCAAAATGCAGCATCCACTGGTAATTTCCAAAAATAAAAATATATACACAAAACAATTACAATAATTGAGGAATCAGTAGGATAAATGTTTTTCAATATTTATTGCTAAAGAAAACTATAAACTAGCAACAATAGCATTAAAACTTTAAATAAAACGCAGAAAATCATAGCTTAAGAGGTAATCAAGCTAAATCACAAAGGTTAAAATCCTTCAAAACTGGTTCCTCTTTCTCATTATCTGTATGTTCAAACAGAGCTTCAGCTGTATCTGATGTGAAGGTATCAGCATAGACATTGGCATCATCACTGAGTTCACAGATATCATCATCAATGTTGTTGGCCTCATACAAAGCGCAGCCTTCACTGCCATCCATCACATTATGAATGCCGCATTTCTTGAAGGTGTGTTGCACCATTTTCTCTGGAATCTCTTCCGATGCACCACAAACCTACTTTGCTATTAGTTCTATGTCAGGCTTCTTTAGATTTCTGACTAATTTTGTCGGTTGCACTTGACCAGATGACATCCATCTTTGCCACATTTTTTGCACACAGTCTTTAAAGGGTCTATTTAGACACACATCTAGGAGCTGCAATATAGATGTAAGTCCACCAGGAATTATGACCCAAGTAACTTGAGATGACTTTACCAGTTTGTTTTTTATGTCATCAGATATGTGAACTCTAAACATATCCCAAACCAGCAACAATGGTTTTTTGCTTCAAGGCTCCTTCTGGTCGTGCATTCTAAATTAAATGTGCCATTGAATATTGTGGGGTTCAGTGGCATACAGTTCAGTTCAGTTGATTACCTCTTCAGCTCAGCACAACTTGTGGACTGAGCTGAAGCACTGCCCTGTTCAGCAGACCACAGAAAATGACTGGAGACCATGTGCATTTTATTCGGTTTATACGCACTGAATCATAAAACCTATATGACCGGAGTATAAACCGAGCTTGGGTTTTTAGGCACAAATTTTGCGCTGAAAAGCTCAGATTATACTTGAGTATATATGGTAAATAATATCTTTTATTGGTAATGTACTGTATGACTTCTAGTAATATACTTCTGGCAAATCTGATGCTTTCTGCATAAATGTAAGTCAGTTACACTTATGTAACCTGAACTCCAGTGTACAGTAGTCCAACCCTGCCCAAAATTAGTTCACCATTTTGTCCTCATAACAAGGGTTTCTATAAAACAGGAAATTTAATCATGTGAGGCCATTAGAGATAATGAAGCCAAGACTCAGGGATCAGTCAAATCAAGGATAGAGTAAGATGGTCTACTAGTTGTTAATTTTGCATACTGTAGTCCTAAACATTTTTGATAGTTGAAGGCAATATATTACTAGGTTTACCTTATTTTCTAATTAATATTATTTTACTTTTATCTGGTTGAACTTACATTTTTTTCCACTTGCACTTGAAATATTTCTGACCAATTCAGATATACATGTGTATTTTACATATTTTTTCAGTATGTGAACATTCTAATATGACACAATAGTTTTCATCAGTGTTTCTCAACTTTTTTATATCAATCTTTTTATTCTCAGTCTTTTCTATATTTCTATTGCTGCTACTGTTTCTATTTCTATTATTTCTATTCTATTATATATATTTTTATTTCTATATCTATATGGTCCTATTCTGGCTGTGTTTCCTTCCTGTGGTCTTATACACTACCAGTTGGCCCAGAATCTAAGGTAACTTCCATGGAATATCCTGGGGGATCACACAGAACCAGATAATTTAGGATAAATGCTGGATTTGAATATGTACTTTAGAGCCAGATTATCCGGTATTCTAATACCAATTCTGTGTTAGCATAGTGTATTCAGTATTGATGAGTAACATGTTAGTTCATTATCATTTCATTTCTGTATATCTTTTAGATATCTTTAGTTATTCCCATATCTTGATTTACTCAAGCTATTTTCTTTTAAAATGAAGTACAAAGTTTTGAAAGTAGTTGTGAATTCCCTGGAAAATAGGGGAACACCAGAAAGAGATGGTCAAATGTAATGAAAATATGTGCCCCAAAGAAAGAGATCTGTATCCCCAGGGTAGAGCGCTGGAAAGAAGTGAAGAACCCACACAGACAGAAGTGGAATGTTGGTCATCTCAGAGTAATATTTCCTTTATGTATTTTTTTTACTAGATTAGAATTTCCCTCTTTTAAAAATATGCCACTTACTATCTGGATTTCAGTATTCAATATTTTAAGTTCTTCATCTCCTTAACACTCAAATAACATTATGATAAATGACCTAAATAGTTGTAAATTTCCTGGCATATAATGAGTTTGTTTCAAAGTAATTCACAAGGAAAAATGTCTATGTTTCCACTGACAAGTTTTGGGATGTTTTATAGTTAGATAGAATTATCTTTGTTTCACTTTGTTTTTTAATAACTATTCCTAAATTTAGATCTCTACAGTTAGAGATCTGAACTTGAACTCTGTCAAGTTCAGGAACCATCATAAAACCTAATTTAAATATTAATAGCTTTATAAAATAAGAAAAATATCATTTTCCTTGAATAACTGTTGGATAAAAAATGAAGTAGAAGTATTTAATAAAAATATTACATAACTAACAGACACTGGAGATTGTCAAAATACCTAATGCAATTTTAAGTATAAAAATGCAGTTTCAGAATTTCCTTAGACCCTGATTCATTTTGAAATGTCTCTTTCACCTCTTTCCTTGTTTCACAGCCCTTCCTCCTATCTTTTATTTTCATTGAGCTGCCATTTTCCCTTGCACATTTTACCACACTTTGAAGATAAGTACATGTGGCTATGTTATGGAAGACTTAAATAAGTCAAGGTACAAATATTATTCATATCTTTTCTCCTCCTGTTACTGGTAGGGAACCCCTCTCTAGGTATAAAGGTGGACTCTTGGTCTACTTGAGAAATATTTATTCAAGGAGGCCAGTTTCTAACAGCAAGAGATTATTAAAAGAAAAGCACTGAAGCAGAGAGCAACAGGGAAAGAAGCCTAAGGTGAAAGGCCACTGCCCCCTCGTGGCCTGCTGCTAGAGACTTTATATATATATAAGCACACATGTATACATATATACATACATATATAAGTATGTATGTATATAATATCTTTATTTAAGCGCCATGATTATAAACATGATTGTAGTTGGGTTTCAGTCATAAACAGAACATTCCCCCTTTACCAGTGCAACATTCCCACCACCAATGCCCCCATTTCCCAAGAGATTGTCTTCTGAATTGGTTCTAATGGAATTGGTTTATTTATGTCCATAAATGTTAAGGTCTCTTTCCTGAATATTTTTATATCTGTTTAATGCTGACTCCTCCTCACTTGCTTGACTCTTTACTGGTTGTGGTAGAAATTTTACCTACAGAATATTCCCCACTAGCCTCATGGAGCATGGTGATGCCTGGCGGGCAGAGCTACTCATTTCTGAGTTCCCGCCGCCATTTGGTGTCATGCCTTGAAAGCCCTGGAATATGTCCAGAACATACAAGATATGTGCTGACCTTTGGCTGGGCTGGGCCCAGCTTAATCATGCATTCAAAGTTTCTCTAGGAAGTTGGAAGTAGTGGTGGCTGTCAAAATTTGAATTTGGTATTTGTTTTTTGTTTGTTTGTTTTGGGGCTACACCCTGTGACGCTCAGGGACGCTAGGGCTTACTCCTGGCTATATGCTCAGAAATCCCTGGCTTGGGGAACCATATGGGACACTGGGGATGGAACCTAAGTACGTCCTGGGTCAGCTGTGTGAAAGGTAAGCGCCCTACCGCTGGCCCTACTGTTCTGGCCCTGGACTTGGTATTTGTATATGGTTGATGTCGGGGAGGTTGCAAGTGAGGTGCTATTGGGGGATTAGCATGCTCTAATGTTTATCAATCCCCTTTATTTTACAAGACAAAATAAAAATAACTACAATAATAATTTATTTTTCAGTTTTTCTTTACACCCAAAGGTGATTATGCAATTCAGTTTTGATGAAGACATTTGCTTAGAAACATTTGATGTTCATTTCCTCCATGACAAAATTAGAGCATGTGCTTAAAAGCACATGAGGAAGATTCTTTTTCTTTCTTTTTGTCTATTTAAGAATTTAATTGAAGATTCTTAGTTTGACATATTTTCTTATTTTGAGAGGTCAAAATATGATAGAAAACATGAATTGCTTGTCAGGGTTGAGCTCATTGAACTAATTCCTAAAACTATCTCTTTGATTTCTCTACCTAATCAAATTATTTGCACTATAAACATGCATTCATTGCTCATACACTGCCTATGTGTTATTATGGGGGAGATGGAGTCAAATAATTCTCAAAAAATACATAGCAAGCTCCTCAGTTGTTACTCAACATATGGAAAACTTAAAGAATTATACCTTGTTATGTGAAGAAGTGTAAGTGTCAGAGGTGAATTTCAAATTCCAAAACTAAGAATTAGTAAAAAAAAAAAAAAAGACAGGGCTGAAAGTCAGAAAGAGACATGAATTTTATTAGACATGATTAATAATAATGGGAAATATTACTAACCACCCCTTTGTTGTCCTTCCATTCCATTTTTGTGTTTATGGGTCAATGATTGTGTAGTTGACTTAAAATGAGAAGTACACAATTCTACTATTGTTATCATTTTGGGGGAAGAAATATCAGTAGAAATGTGCCTATATTTTGAGTAAAAATATCTCTAATATATATTGTGAAGCATTTAGAGCAAAATATTAGTAATTCTTATTCATCCACAGAAAGTACTCAATTTGAATTTCTCTGGACCATGAACTTCTCATAATGGATAGCAACTGAAGAGTTAACAAAATCTGCAAAATGAATTGGAAGGAATTTGTTTAAATATGAAACTATATAAATCATAAACTATATTCTTAGTACCTCCAATTTCAATATACATCAAATATCTAAATCTTATTAAATTACTTTTTAAATTTATTAAAATTTGGATTGAGTAAAAATAAAGATTTCTTTCTTCTTTTTTCTCTTTGCTTTTTGGGCCACATACACCCTGTGATGCTCAGGGGTTACTCCTGGCTATGCACTCAGAAATCGATCCAATACAAAAATCCCTTCCTCACACCTATCTTCATTGCAGCACATTTTACAATAGTTAGACTCTGCAAACAACCAAGATGCCACTCAACAAATGAATGGCTAGAAACAGT
Source organism: Crocidura indochinensis (assembly GCA_004027635.1). NCBI lineage: Eukaryota > Metazoa > Chordata > Mammalia > Eulipotyphla > Soricidae > Crocidura > Crocidura indochinensis. Next base: position 3,224 of record PVKC010047181.1, on the reverse strand, counting down.
GGTGTATATACACAATGGGATATTATGCAGCTGTTAGGAGAGATGGAGTCATGAAATTCCCCTATACATGGATGTACATGGAATCTATTATGCTGAGTGAAATGAGTCAGAGGGAGAGAGAGACACACACACAGAATAGTCTCACTCATCTTTGAATTTTAAGAAAAATTAACAACATTGAAATAATTCCCAGAGTGGAGGGCTGGAAGGACCAGTTCAAGATATGAAGTTCACCCCAAAAGTGGTAAGTGCAGTTAGAGAAATAAGTACGCTGAGAACTATCGTAACAATGTCAGTGAGTGAGGAATGTAGAAAGCCTGTCTCGAATACAGGCGGGGGTGAGGGAGGGAAGAGATGGGGGGAAGGTTGCAGGGGGTGTTCTTTTTATGACTGAAATGCAACTACAATTATGTTTGTAATCATGGTGTTTAAATAAAGTTTATGTTTTTGTTTTTTTTTAAGTACACACACACACACAGAGGAAGAAAAAGAAATTGTTTCTGGCTGGGGAACAAATCAAGGTCCATCATGTATCAGCTGCATGTAAGTCAAAGTCCTACCACTGTGTTATAGTTGTGGCCCAAAATAAAGATAATTTAAATTAAAAAAATATTCTGGGGGCCGGGTGGTGGCGCTGGAGGTAAGGTGCCTGCCTTGCCTGCGCTAACCTAGGAAGGACCGCGGTTCCATCCCCCGGTTCCCCATATGGTCCCCCGGGCCTGCCAGGAGCGACTTCTGAGCGAATAGCCAGGAGTAACCCCTGAGCGTCACCGGGTGTGGCCCAAAAACAAAAGAACAAAAATAAAAAATTCTTTGATTGTGGTAAACTTAAGTCATGGTTAAAGACAGTAATGCCCTAAAGGTACAAGGCAATTGACATAGAGAAACTAATGATAATATTAGTATGATAACATGATAGTATATGTTGTAAATAACCAACTAACAATAGAATAATAAATTATAGTATAGTCACCATATGGTTCACATGATGAAGTGACTTCATTGATTCTGGAACCAATAAAACAGTGTCAAAATTTTGCTCAACTTATGAGATAGCCTAGAAACATTGACAGCCAATTTCTTAACAAGAATATAGTGCAGGTAAGTGAATTTAATGTATGCTCAGAAAAAGCTATTTTTCAATAAAATTTGTTGTTGAGGCAAAGAAATTCTCTCTATCACAAAATGAATAACTGAAAGTAACATTTTATTATAGTTCATCGAAAGGATTTCATATTGCAACATACCTGAACTACAACTTTTTATGGCTTTTATAAGAAACTTTTCCATTTTCCTCTAGTCAGTTGTCGGCAACCTTTTATTTCAACTGAACCAAATCTCGCCAAAACCACAATCAACATTTATTTTGAGAACCACATTTTTTTTTTGTTTTGTTCTTTTTTTTTTGGTTTTGGTTTTTGTTTGTTTTTGGCAGTGCTCTGGGCTTACTCCTGACTCTATACTCATAAATCACTCCTGGCAGGCTGAAGAGACCATATGGGATGCTGAAATTCGAACCACCGACCTTCTGCATGAGAGGCAAACACCTTACCTCCATACTATCTCTTCGGCCATGAGAGTCACATTTTTAAAACCTAAAATACATAGGATGGTACACTGTTTTTAGTTTCAATAAGTTTTTATTGAGAATATTCTGCATGCAAGTATCCACATAGGTCAGGAGGATACAAATAACACAACTAATAAAACAAAAACTTTAGAACAATATTATTTATCAATAATGTTAAATTTCATAAAATTTGCTTTACAATGTAGAGAAAAGTATATCCTGACAATGATGGACAAAGTCACAAACACTAATGTGAACATTGGCCTTGCATTTACTTGGAAAGTTTGAGTAAGTCAGGTTTGTATGTTGTTTTTAATTTTAGGCATGATTCCAGGTTCTCATCGATGAGACATATGTTTCAATTTACTCTTGATAAGATTCATGCTTGAAAATGATTGTTCACATAAATATGTAGACCCAAACAAGGAAAGAACAGCTAACGCTAGTTTTTTCAGTTGATTATATGAGTCAGGAATACTATTCCACAGGTCTTTCAAGACAGACCACTTGTGCTGTGAACTAAATTCACATTTGTGTTTCTCCAATCTTTCTAAATTAGCACAATATGTTCAAATTTTGAGCTTCACAATTCTTTGTTTTTTAAATTCAGAAACTGCATTTCGAAGTTGCCAATGTCGAAATTAAAGGGAGAAAAATTTAATTCAGTTACAGTGGCATCCAGTTTTTTAACAAAGGCCAAAGTCACTTTGCTGTTTCTGAAATCCTTGAAGCCTCTTGAGAAAAGCTTCCCTTATATTTAAAAGTGCTGTTTTAAAATAGGTAATGCCAATAACAGAATTGTTTTCTTGGCAATGTTTCAACAGGCTTAGAAGGTGAATCAGAGTTTCTCTGTCAAAATCTTGAGTATAAAAAGGTAATTTGTTTTCAAACGAAATGACTTCTTCTAACATCAAAAAAATTGTCTTTCCTTTCCCCTGTAGTTTATGATTAAGCTGATTTAGATGTGAAGTAACATCCACCATGAAATACAGCTTTTGAATCCACTGATTGCTAATTATGGATAGTGAACACCCTTCTCGAGGAAAAATGCTTTGATTTCTGATAATAAGGAAGCACAACGTTTCAAAACGTTTCTTCTTGATAACCAAAATGTGCTGAAAATTTGAAACCCTATGGAGATGAAACAGGTAAAAGAGAAAAACCTTTGAACAATCTTTAAAGCAAGAACAGTGAGTGATCCAGAGAAAAGTAGTGATTTCACTGGAAGGAAAAAAAAAATCTATTGACACTTTAGTGTGTGCTGCAAGAAACCAAACTAAAATTCACACAAAAACAAAAGTGGCACTTTGTTAAAGACATATGATATCATATCATATAGGAATTATGTTAGAGTGCTTGAAACATTTTACAAATGATTTTTATTTAAGCATATTTGTTAGAAAATTATTCATATTTCTGTTTCAATCATAGAATGTACACCACCCTTCACCAGTGCACTTTCCCCACCACCAATGTCCTTTGATTCCTTCCTCTTCACCCTCCTCTGCCTATGTCAGGGGCAGTCATTTTGCTTTTTTCTCTCTACCTCTCTTTTCCTTTATGCACTGAACTTTGCAAAATTTTCATTATGACAGCATGGTTTGCAATATTGTTAATTAAAGGGTACCATGCATGTCACTTATCCATTTTCAGC
>PVKC010047180.1:0-11104 GCA_004027635.1 Crocidura indochinensis | reverse complement strand
CAAAGACTGAACCCATGTTGGCAACATGCAAGTAAGAAGCTTAATTTTTGCACTAATTTAATTTAGTTTAATTCCTGTATTCATTTCTCTGGCCTTGGTGCTGGTCTTATTGTCTAGAAAATACTACCCTTCATTCCTCCAGCTACTCCATATCTACCTATATGATCTATTTTTTCTTTCCCAGTTGGATGCTGCAAAAAGCGAATACAGTAAGACATGACAGGTGCATTTTGGGAACAAAGGAAGCTGAAGAGGAAGGAAGAAGGACACCCTATGACCTGTGGACAAGTTTCCTGGAGGTCATTGGAGCTGCAGCTGTGCCTGGGGTTGATGCTGCTGCTGGGCTGGGGTAAGTGTCCCTCAGAGGCTGAGAAGAGCCATTCCTGCTGGTGGCCAGGATGGCCTAGGTGGAGCCCTGGAGAGAAAGGTGTTTTGTGGTCAAGATAAGGCAACATGCACAGTTGAGTCCTAGGAAGACAGGAGTGCTACTCACTGAGTAGAGAGGGTGTTGGCATGAGTGCTAAGAACAGATGCAACTGTACAAGTGGAGTAGGAGTAGGGGTAAAAATAATGATTTCACGATTGCTGAGTCATCCTGGGCAACTTATGTTGAGTTTCTTTAAGAATAACATTACTGAGGGCTGGAGAGATAGCATGGAGGTAGGGTGTTTGCCTTGCATGAAGAAGTATGGTGGTTCCAATGCATGCTAGGAGGAATGTCTGAGCCTAGAGCCAGGAGTAAATCCTGAGCACTGCCGGGTGTGATTAAAAGAAAAAAAGGAAAAGAAAAGAAAAGAAAAAATTGTGCCGGGGATAGCATGGAGGTAAAGTGTTTGCCTTTCATGCAGAAAGTTGGTGGTTTGAACCCGAGCATTTCATATGGTCTCCTGAGCCTGCCAGGATCGATTTCTGAGCATAGAGCCAGGAGAAATCCCTGAGCATCACTGGCTGTGGCCCCAAGAGCAAAACGCAGACAAAACAAAACAAAATCCAACATTATTCAATTACAACTACTCCTAATTCTATGATTGCTACTGCTCTAACGAAATTGTAGTGTATCTGGATCAGTGTGAGGGTAACCACATTTTTGGCTTTTGCTCTCAAAGGTTGGCAATTTCAGAATGACGGATTTTTCAGTATTTCAGAGTGAATCCATCTGCTAATTTTCTTTCACTTATCATATTTAATATGATTGCCTTAAGTGCCATTCAATTTTTGTCCCCAATTAGGACTTTAATTTCTTTTTAATGGTAGAATTCTATCGAGTAGAGTTATGAGAGCATTTATTAACATTGGTTTCTTGCATCCCAAACTTTTCCAAGGTTCTCTGGGGCTACTCAAAATGTTACTCTCCCATCTGAGCAATTTGATGCTTGGATTCTTGATAGAGTGTTGCCTGAATTCAGTGTTACTAGGTCCACAGGGTCATAACCCACTGGTGTTTGGGGAGGCAGAGAACACCTGAGATTCAACTCTGGACTTTGTGCAATAAAATCATGAACTCTACACTTCCAATATATCTCCCTTTTGCATACCAGAGTTGCTATGTCTAATTATCTGAGAGGCATCTTTGTTGATTCCTTGTGCTACAGTTGATTTATTAGTAGAAACGAGGTTAGAACTGGTAGCCTTGAGAATAGAATCTACTGCGTTTTTCTTTACTTACCAGCTTCAGTTGGAGAAGTGCCTGGTAAAATATGGGACTGATGAAAGTCTGTGAAAATCACTATTATGGCACAGGCCTTATGTCACTCCAGCCCCACAGACAATCTGTATTATGCCCAGCATGGGAAATTATCCCTATCACAGATTTCTCGAAGGACCTTGGAACCCAGTCTGGAGAGTTCATGAAGTGTTCTTTGCAGGAAGAGAAAATTCAGTGCTAAATTTCTTCTCTGACTTTCTGAGTGTATTACCTTGCTTCCCTGAAAAGTCTTTCAGGAGATGAATAGTCAATTAAAAACCATTTAATAAATAGTTTAAGAATAATTAATTTGAGAGAACATTTTCAAGAATGATCACAGGCTTCTCTAAAGTGTACCTCAAGCCCAGCTGGAGTGATCCTGAACACAAATCGAGCAGTAACTCATGAGCACCACTGGCAATGCACCAAAAATGAAAAAAAAAATTCACAGATTGATTTACATTTTATATGCGTTTATTGACAGAAATTATTTATGCTTATATTTTTATGGAATCATTTTTAAAATTACTTCATATTTCATTTATTATTCTATCTTCTTAAACTGTGTGGGTAGGTTATTTAGTTTATTTTTTATCTTGTTTCCTGATGTCATTCAGTAAGCTATGAAGTTTACTCTTAATCTTGCTTTTGATGTGTATCTGTGTACCATCAATTCTGATAGCTTGTATATCCCTTTCATTAATGTCAAGGGATTTTTATTTTGAGGTTTCATCTTTGATCTAGTAATGTTGTTTATTCCAAATATTGGAGGTTTTTCTTGATCTTATGTGTATTTGTTACTTGCGGGTTGAGGGTCTTGAATATATCTAGCAATTCCCCACTTCTTTCAATTTCTCATTTTGGTCCTCTTTTTCTTACTGAAGTTCTATCAGTTTAAAGTTCCATCAGTCCAATTGATTTATCACTAATCTTGTGTTGCCATGCATGTAATCTCCTCCTCAGGTCTATTGGGGCTTGGACTGCTTTTCTCATGAGAACTCAGGTTTGTTTATTATCTAGAACAGGGGTCCTCAAATTTTTTTAAACAGGGGGCCAGTACACTGTCCCTCAGATCGTTGGAGGCCAGACTATAGTAAAAACAAAAACTATGAACAAATTCCTATGCACACTGCATAGATCTTATTTTGAAGTAAAGAAACAAAATGGGAACAAATACAGTATGTGGTCCGCAGGCCATAGTTTGAGGACCACTGATCTAGAAGGTTGATTTTGCCTTTTTACACATAAACACCCTTGTGTCTCTTGAAAGTGTGTTTGTTCCATTGACATTTAAATGTGATATTGATGTGAATTAATTTTTTGCTAGTTTTCTATAAAAATTATTGTTTTGATTTGACCTTATTTTTTTTACTTATTTCTCACATTGCATTTTGATCTTGCCATTTTATGTCATAATTGTGCAATTCTTAAATTAATGTTTTTAGTAACACCTAATGATCTAAAGGTGTTAATCCTGACACTGCACTCAGGGATTACTCCTGGTAGTTCTTGGATGACCATATGGGATGCCAGAAATTGAGCCCAGATCTGCTGCATTGAAGGCAAACATCTTACCTCTCCACTACTGCTCCTAGACCTACTTTCTTTTCTATTTTATTTAAAACACCACTATTAATAAAGCTCTTTGTACTTGAGTTTTAGGCAAACAATCATCCAATGCCAATCCAAAAATCAGTATCAAATTTCCACATCATTGTTCCCAGTGTTGTTAACTTTGCAGTTTGGATAGAGAATTGATGTACACCCTGGATGTACCAGAGATCACATGATCCCTGCCTCTTGTTGATTCTCATCTGTCTCTTCTTACTTCCTGCCCTGATTATTTTTCTTTTGCTGTCGTGCTCTTTCTTAGACACTTGGGTCAAAAGTGGTCTTGGAATTCACCATTAATACATTGCTTTATCCGGTTTGTGATTTTTTTTTGCATTATAGTATATATTACTTGTATAACACTCAAGGATAGAGCTTTGTGAAGTGCCAATTAAAAACTTTTTTCTACCTGTCAGGAACCCCTGCTGGATACTGAGCAGCACCTCAATTGGCTTGGTTAAATGACATGGAGTTCTGACCACAATATTGGATTGGACTTACTAATTTGTTGAATGATTTGAAAAGCAATAGTTCAGTGTTCGAAAAACACCTAATTTTTGTATATATTAAAGTTTACTTAAGTACCATGATTACAAACATATTTGTAGTTGGGTCTCAGTCATAAAATGTACACTCCCACTTTTTCAATGAAACCATCACCACCGATGCCCCCTACCTCGCTCTTCCTCCACCCCTACATGTCTTCTAGACAGGCATTTTATTTCTATCACTCACTCTCATTATCATGATAGCTGTTGGTGTAGTTATTTCTCTACCTGCACTCACCAATCTTTTTTGGTAAGCTTCATAATGTGGGCCGCCCCTTCCAGGCCTCATCTCTATTGTCTATAAATATTATACAATAATGTACTTTATTTTCTTAAAACCTGTAGATGAGTAAGACTATTCTGTGTCTATCTTTCTCCCTCTGACTCATTTTATTCAGCATAATAGATAATAATTTCCATGTCCACCAATGTATAGGAAAATTTCATGACTTCATTTTTCCTGACAGCTACATAATATTCCATTGAGTATATGTATCACAGTTTCTTTAGCCACTCATCTGTTGTTGGGAATCTGTTTTTTTTTAAGATGATGGCTATTGTAATTAGAGTTGAAATGAACATAGGCAAGCTGACAGCATTTTTGTATTGTGATTTTATGTTCTTAAGGTATATTCCTAGGAGTGGTATCATATGGAATCTCAATTTCCAGTTTTTTGAGGCATCTCCTATTGTTCTTCCTAAAGGCTAGACTAGATGGAATTCCCACCAGCAGTTATTGAGAGTTCCTTTCTCTTCAAAACATCAATTTATATGCTCAGTTGCCTCACTTACCTTGTTGCTGGATTCTTGAACCCTCAGATTCTTTTGGTTTTTGCATCACACCTGGCAAAGATCAGTGGCTATTCCTGGCTCTTGACTCAGAAATTAACCCTGCGAGGCTTAGAGAACTGTATAGGATGCCAGGTATCTAACCACATTTGGTACTGGGTTGGCCACGGGCAAGGAAAATGCTCTATCTCTGTGCTATCTCTCGGGGCCCAACCCTCAGCTTCCTGATGCAGGTATGACTGGTAATAGGCATACATTAACACATGAACATAGAAACTCACTGAATGTAGAAATGAATAAATTATCTGCAGAGGAACAAAACCAGGTTGAAAGATGTCATGACAGTTTATAAAAGGAGGGTCTGGTTATCATTTTTGTTGCTTTAAAAATCAGCCTTTGAAGAGCTCACATTGAAGACATTTTAGGATGAGAGTCTGCACACAGGACTTCTTCAGCTGGCACCAGCTCTCCGACAAATATTTTAATTTGACTGTGAGGATAGTATGCAAAGTAATGACATTTAATTCCCCCAGATTGTATGAAAAGAAAAATATGTCCTCTTTACTGTAGTCAACACATCTTACTGAGCACTTGAGCAAGGAGCAGAATTCATCATATAATAGTGGATTTGCTAAGTTATCTAAACAAGGTAGAGTAATGACTAAACTTTCTTTCATTAAATATTTTATAATAAAAATTTAAATCTCAGACTTTTATCTACTGACCTCTTGGGTGACTTTTTATTTCATTCAGTTATAGTCATAGAGACTAGAATATAAGGACATGGACTGAATGGGACATCCAGAATGAGAGTTTAATTTTGATAAGTTGGATTTCTCTCTGGAAAGTTCTAGAAAGGACCATCAAGGCCCTGTAGAAGCAACAAGCTTGGTGGTGGAAAAAGAAATAAAGGCTCCCATCAGGAAGTCCCAAGGCCATAGGTTATTGCTGATCCACTATCTCATTTTAACTTGAATATCTCATTTCACCATCAGTTGAAACACCACTGCGATCCTTGTGTTGGGAAAATGTGACTCTAATTGTGTTGCAATCAACATTCCATCTGTGTTCTATACCATACTACAGTAGAGTGGCTCTCACATGTCTAAATTTTTTGTGACGTATAGATATTCTTTTTTTTTTCTTCCTCGACGTATAGATATTCTAACACGACTTATAAAATTAGCCACGGCACAAAAGAAACAGGTCCAATGCCTCTTGTTGAATAGATTTTCCCCACTGTGTCACCCTTTTTTTTACTTACAAAGATTTTGTAAACTTTAATTACTTCACTTACACAATCTTTTCCTGAACGGTTTATTTTAATCTGAGAAGTTTAAGGGGACACTGAGACTTGAGGGTTCACTGCAGCAATCATTCTCATGTTCCAACAAAAAAATATATGCCATGTCTCACATTGAGTGTGGGAGAGAAATGTACATTATTCCTTTTAAGCCCCAAGTGAAGTGGACTGAGACAGGAATCTGCATGTGGCCTTCCCACATCCCTTTCTTCTTCTGCACCTTACATTCAGTAAGATCCCAACACAGTGTTCATCCAGCTCTGAGGGTAGTCAAAGAAGCTGGATGTCCATGATGAGGTTTCCTGTAAAACCTCATCACCCATCAGATACTCCAGAATTTTCTCTGCCTTTCCCACATTGTACTAGATCTCCTTTGAATTGCTATTACTATACTGCTCCATTCTTTTGCTGAGGCATCTGACATCAACTGTCCATATATGGTAGAGATCTCTTGTTCCAATTTTCCCAGATAGCACTTTTGTTTTTCAACCTGGATATTCTGCATCAATAGGAGACAGAGAAATTCATGTTCCCAATAATGGAGATAATGATTGTTGTGGGCTTTCCTCAAGAAAGGTTGCTTATGGAATCCAGGGAGAGTTGAAAAGCAAGGCATGAAGTTTGAAAATATGGATGGGAGTTGATTCTGACTAAATGATCAGAAATGTTTTTCTTTCTTTTAGGGGCTACCCAGGACCCAGCTTTTTCTGAGAACTCAACAGGAAAGGAGGAGTGGCCAAAAGTAAGGCTTGGTTCTGATGGGACATCTGTTTGTGGGGGGTCCTTCCTAGTTGATTAGATTCTGTAAGTGGGCAGGTCCTCATTTAATGCCTCTTTGGAAGGACTCAGAAGGGCTGCTTCTCTTAAAAAATATTCACACATTTTGGCAGAACAGTGGCGGCAGAACAACCTGTCTTAAATTTGTTTTGGGACCACACCAAGCAGTATACAAGGCTTATTCCTAGTTCTGCTTTCAGGGATAACTTCAGGAGAGAGACTGGAGATCAAATGGGTAACTTAAGATAGAAATCATTTTTGGCAGGTGGGAGCAGTGGTGCAAGTGGTAGGGTGTCTGCCTTGTACACACTAATCTAGGACAGACCACGGTTTGATCCCCCAGCATTCCATATGGTCCCTGTAACTAGGAGCAAGTCACAAGAGCATAGCCAGGAATAATCCCAGAGCATTACCAGGTATGGACCAAAATAGAAAAACAAAAAAATCACATTGATATGTACAAAGCAAGCACCCTACAGGCAGTATTATTGCTTTGGCCCCCAACCTTCCTGAGATTTGGTGCTAGTCTTTCTTTTTTTTTTTTTTTTTGCTGACTAGGCAGACCAGGAAGTTTCCAGAAACTTTATTAATTGACTTTTATATGAGTGGATCTTAAAAAGATTCTGGGAACTTTCTAGTAGCATCTGGGCAAAGTTATCTCAAAATATAAACAAGATCAGAGCTGACAGAGTTTCCTCTCTTTCGACTATCAGTAATTCTGGAAAAAACAACTTTCTTCTTGTGATGGTGAGAGGAATTCACAGATCTTGTTACTGTGAAGTTACCTATGTGGTTTATGGCTCAGTCTAATTTCCAAGGAGAATAAGTCAGACTTCCCTTTCAATGAATCCAGAGAAATAAAAGAATCTGTGTATTGAGCAGACCCTACCTCGTTTTGAATTTCTTTTCTGCTCAAATTCCACATGTACTCAGACACACTTATCTGGAGAGTTGAATGTTTCTAATTTTTCCATCTTCTGTTTCCAGTAACTGATACACTTAGTACATACATCATATGCCTTATACTGTGTAAAATAGATGAAAAGAGGAAGCATAGGAATAAATGTGATAAACCAGAATGAAGCTTTATTCTTAATCTAATCTATTAGGTTTCTCCTTAAAGATTTCTTTTCCAATTATCATAAAATATGCTTAACCTGAAATTAATCATGTTCCTCATTTTTGAGTGTTTTAAATATATCAAGTACAATAACATTACTAGAAAAACTCTCTTGTATTTTGTTTTCCATATTAAGAGCTTATATTCATTTTCCTTTATAAAATCTCCTGCACACTCAACTGACAATTCTGGAGTTTCCTTATTTAACAGTCACATTGCAAGGTCATTGTGGCTAGTAGCAGTGGTTACATTATTTGTTGGCAAAATGGGCAAGAGTTAGAAGATGATGGCCACCAGCAAGTATTTCTTCTTTCTTTTGAGCCTACCTAGAACAAAATAAAATAAAAAGGGAGGTGTTCTATCTAAAACAGTGCTTTCTGGTTTCAACAAAAAATAAATATATGCCTTATGTTTTGTTATAGTTGGAGATAGTGAAGCATTTGCCATTGTCTTGTGACCCGAAGATTTTAAAGTCAAACATATACTCTGAATCAGGTATGTCTCTGTGTGTATGGGTCAAGCTTGACCCTCTCTCCTGAGTGATCAAGAGAATTCAGCCCCTTTTCTCTTAAATTATTTTAACTTGCAAGCACCTTATTATGCTTAGTACCTCTCTCTTCCCCTATTTTTCTCTCTTGTACCTCAGTTATTTCTGCAGAGAGACACAGACCAACATGCCCTTCAGAAATGAAACCAACATGTCTCTGGGGTGGCTTGCCTGGGTGAGGGCCACTGCCCATACTTATTGTGGGGAACCCATGATATGGAAGCTGTGGGTTGTGTCTTAGCTGCCTCAGGTTTTCTCCATTCTTGCAGAGTACTTCCAATGACTTCTCAATAGATTGGTTACCTACATGGCTGACATTGGTTGTAACACCCAGAGATTGTGAATATGGTACTCTACCTGGTCAACTGATATGATTTTTACCCATAGAAAGAGATGTACCAGAAATTTTTCTCAATGGCTGTATTTCATGTTGTTTTGACTACCCAGGGTTTCTTGTGAAGGATACTACCTCATTCTTTTTTATATAGGTAGAAAAATCAAGAGATATTATTGTTAGGAAATTACCATGGATAATATGATGGGAAGGACAATGTGACAATGGTGGGGTAAGTGTAAACTCTGAAGGAATTTGCCCTAGAATGTGTTATACATGGAATACTCTCATTAATAGTATATACAACCACAGTGGTTAACTTAAAAATTCTTATTTAATTAAATAAAGAACTGTGATTTACAAAGCTATTGGTATAATATTTTAACACCTCTTCCTGCACCAATCATCTCATATTCCATCATTATGTCCTGATTATAGATACTCAAAAGTGGAATTGTTAGGTCCTATATGGCGGACCTATCTTTACTGAGGACTCTCAATATAGTTTTTCATAGGTGTTGAACCAGACAACATTCCCACCAGAAATGGATGAAGTCCCTTGCTCACCACATACCCACCATAACAGATTGTTCCTATAATTTTCCTATTTGCCACTCTCACTGGTGTGAGATGACATCTTATTATGGTATTTATTTGTCTTTCCCTAATAATAATGATGCTGAGCACTTTTTCATGTGTTTATTGGTGATCTGCTTGTCTTCTTCTTCTGAGTTCTGTTCATTTTCTCTCTCCGTTATTGATATGGTTTCTGAAAATTTTTGTTAATCTTTGCAGGTACTTTATATATTCTGCATATCAAGCCAAAATGTGATGTGTTGATTGCAAATATTTTCCTCCTATTTTTTTTGGTCAGGCAGGAACTGTTTAATTTGATGCATTCCCATTCGTTTATTTGTGACTTTGTCTCCTTTGCTGGTGGTATCAGATCACTGATGATGTCTTTGAGATTCAAATCTTGAAACGTTCTGCCTATATTTTCCTCAATGTACTTTATAGCTTCTAGTTGACCTCAAAGTCTTTGAACTACGTTTTTTTTTGGGGGGGGGAATCACACCTGTCACCACTCTGAGGTTAACTCCTGGCTCTGCACTCAAAAGTCTCTCCTGGCAGGCTCGAGGGACCATAGGGGTCACTGAAATTTGAACTGGGTCCATCCTTTGTTAGTCCTGTAAGCGAATGCCTTACCACTGTGCTATCACTCCAGCCCCTTTGAAACACTTTCAATTGACTTTTGTGTAAAATGTGAGATAATATCTCAAGCTTTTTTCTTACAGGTAAATCATCTAGTTTTTCCATTTGATGAAGAGGTTATTTTTATGTATCTCAACTTTTTGATATCTCAACTCCTTTATCAAAATTTGCTGTAACATATCTGGGGTTTGTCTTTGGGCATTAGATTCTGATTCATTGATTAAAGAGCCTATCTTTATTTGGGTACCATGCAGTTTTGATCACTAGCTTTATAATATAGTTTCAAATTTGATAATTACATAAATTTTTAATTAAAATTGATAAATTTTTAGCTTTAGGGCTCTATCACACAACCAGGTTTCTAGAAATCCAAGATATTCTGAATTCCCAGTTGTGCTTCCATGATTCTTGGTGATCCATTCGCATGTACTTTGCCTCTGGTGTTTTAGTGCTCATAGAATTTGCTGTTGTGTGGCCATCTATAACTGTCAAAATCTTTCTTTTTCCCTGATAGATTTCTTTAAGTTTGTTGCTCTGCCTGATTTATAGTGCCTTCAAAATGCAAAGACAGTGAATGGAAGGGAGCAATAGGCAAAAGAGGTCTGGGAGAGGACCAATGGGATCATTGTTTAGATACTCTAGATCCCTTAAAATTGAGGTCTCAAGAGAAGACTTGACAAATTTGGAGCATGGTTTCAGGACTGCCAGGGACTACCTATACTTCAGTTATTCCATCCCATACTCCATAGACTCATCAGCAGCTACTCCTAGATGGGGCATATGAAGCAAGTTATGGGGAATGAAGACCTGAGACCTCCTTAATGGCTTCTTATCTTTACAGTCAATACACTGAATCCTTCAGATGTAAAATTTGTGGCTTCCATTGGCATTAAGGAAACTGTGAGTATTTATGGAATAAGGAGGTGAGGAACAGGTTTTGGTCTCGCAACACTTTGATGAGTTCTTTGAATCAGGCAATACTTCATTTGGCAGAAAGAACAACATTTTAAGTTGGAAAAAGCACTCAAGAAGTTGTGTAGTCTATGATTTCAAATTTATTTAACTTATTTAGAGCTGATAAATCTATTTAAATTTTTGTGATTAAATGTATTCTTTATTGGGGAGAGGGGGCACACCCGGCTGTGCTCAGGGGTTACTCCTGTCTATCTGCTCAAAAAA